>ML333624.1:0-77235 GCA_005239505.1 Nicotiana paniculata
ACCAAGTTCATCTCACTTTTCTCAAACCCAAAACTGATCACTTTTCTTTTCTTCCTAACAACAATCGTAATCATGTCTTCACCACCACCTGCTTCTTCTTCTTCTTCGCCAAATCGTGAGATTCAAATTCTCCATCTATATACAGTTCTCAATCACCAGAAAGGACCTCAACCCCTGAAAACCTCCTATTCCCGAACCCACATGTAACCCTAACCCAGCTCCCCGTGGTCGTCGTGTAAAGGTTCTTGCCAAAAAATCAGTGACTTTTGGGTCCCGTGCAAGATTCTTGGAGGAAATTCTGCAGGCTGAAAAGGATAATAATTATGAATCATCAAGTGAATCTTTTAAATCGGCCAACGAGGATGAAGCACCTGGTTCATCAAATTCTGAACAAGGTAATCTTGATGTTATTTCTGAATATGTTAATGCTGAGAACGAGTTTGTTCTGGTTGGGTCGGTAGTTGATGTTGAAGTGTCGAGTAGGCAAAGAAAATTAGGAAAAGGTAAATTTCTTGAGAGAGAAGGATTTGGGGAGGATGGTACCACATTGGCTATTTGTGGTCCCATTCCTAAGAAGGTTGGAAAAGATGTCACAGAGTTAGGGGGAAGTGTAGTCGAGGAAGCAGCGACAGGTTTAGCAAGCTTGAAGAAAGGAGCAGATGAACCTGTTTCATCTTGGGACGAGATGTTGGCTGACATGCTAAGGAAACTGGGGGAGTCCTATAACCCCAAGAAAAGGAGGACTCAGAAGTCTAAGAAGGCTACTAACCCAGTTCCTTCTAAGAAGAGGAAAGCTTCTGTAGCTGTTGATGCTCCTATTCCTAAGGTGCGTGCTACACGTAGTGCTGTGAGAGAGGAAGAAGAAATGTTTGAGAGGGCTATGCTAGAGAGCAAGAAAAAGAAAGCTGCAAAGGGAGGGCTAAGGCTTCTTCAAAGAAGTTAGCTACAGTGTCTGCCACACCTACAAGAACTGTTAAAAGGACCAGGTCCAAGGCAAGAAAATTGAAGGTCGTTGAGAAAGATGATGATAAAGAGTGGAGTGGATAAGATGAGGGGGAAGTTGGTGAGGTGACTGACATAATCACCTTGTTTGTCAAAAGAACAATTCTGAAGGGACAGTTGTTGAAGGATCTCGAGGAACCTGGGATGCGATACCTGCTGGACACACTGGATGTTCAGGGGTGGAAGAACACAGTCCTTCACATGGAAGGAAGGTTGGCTAGAGCTGAACTGGTGGAGTTCATGGGTAATGCAGTGGTCAAGGACGGCAGGGTCACTACCACAGTCAAAGAAATTCAAGTCTCCTTTGATGCTAAAGATCTAGGAGAATTCTGCACATTCCTGCTGAGGGCTACGAAGATTACACTAGGCAAAGATGGCCTAGTTTGGATGGGATGGCCTCAGCAATCAACATTATCAGATTCTTCAGTGACAATGAAAGTGAAATTTAACCCAGGCCAGTCTACAAAAGTGAAATGAAGCCAGAGCACAAGTTTTTCTTCGAGTTTGTCATCAAGTTCTTGCTGCCAAGACAAGAACGAAGGCACATAACCAACTATATGGATCTGACCTTGATGGAGTGTTTGTATAAGGGAAAGCAGATCAACTGGCCAACCTTCGTCATCCAACTCTTGGACAGAGTTGTGAATGGAACAAAAGCACATGCAATCCCATATGGCTTTATTCTGACAGTTGTGCGTGCTCATTTTGATGTTCCTGTGAAAAAGGCTGAGATGACTACTGCAAAGGACTATTTTGGGAAGGATACTTTGCTGACTTGCGATTATACTGTCACTGTTCCTGTAGATGAACCTGGTTCATCTAGGAAGCATCCTGTCAACAACAAATTCAGAACTCTGGTGCAGGAAAGCGAGATCAAGGATATGGAGATCCTTCGTTTGAAATCTCGTTTGATTGAGGTTGAAGCTGAGCAGGATGTTCTCAGGAATGAATTAGCAAAAGAGAAGGAAAAGAACGAGGGTGTTCTTAACCAGATGCTTTCTCTTCTACAAACCAAGACCACAACCTCCTCTGCACCTTCCCATCCTTAGGCTGTCCAGAGCTACCTAAACCCCCCTTTTAGTGCCCAGTTTGGGACGTGTTTCTGTTGTTTTTATTCTGTCTTGCTCATGGTTATGGTTGTTTTAGTTTTTTTTTGTATGGTGCTTGACTTGCATACTAATCAATGAATTCTGATGTTGTTGTTATTGACTTGTCTCAGTTTCTTAGATAGCTTACATTTATTGGTTTCTTATGATGATTAATCATGTTTGCACCTGCAGTTGGCTAAATGGCCATGAGTAATTGCTAATAACCTCTAGTAAGTTTATCATTTTGCAAACTTTTCGATGATGCCAAAAGGGGGAAGACATGTGCTTTTATATTTCAAGTGATATTTATAACCTAATAATGAACCTGATTTCTCTATGATAAATACTTAAAAATATACAAAGTGTTTGAAGTGTAGACAGGGAGAAGCATATAGTTTGTCATCATCAAAAAGGGGGAATTTGTTGACCCAAGTCACTGTATAGTTTTGAAGATTGACAAATGTCTGACTAGTTGAACCAGGTCCATCAGAGCACACATACTTGACCTGACGCGTTGGCACATGAACCGTATATGCATAGGAGATGAATTCGATTATGAAGTATCAATGAACAAAGAGAGTGTCTCCTAATGCGAAAAGGTTGCAAATTGATAAGAGAATAGAAGTTGAATTCAGCAAGGACAGTAACGAAGGAAGGAAGTTGAGTTTAATACGAACTCTTTCTCCCAGGAAGAGTTGTACCAGAACTGAACGACAAACTCAACAACTGACTCTATAAATAATTGAAGTATTCTTGCTTGAATCAAGAACGCACAAGTGCAGAAGTGAATCAAGATCTGAAAGCAAAATTCCTAGAGATTTTGCAAGCAGAATTACTGTGCGATACAAAGGCTACAGACCAGCTAGAAGAACCAGTTCCATCTGTTTGTCATTGAGTCTAGTTGGTTGTAGTAGGCGATTTAATATTGTATCTTTTCAGCTTTCATAGAAGCAATTGTAATAGGTACACATTGTTCAAGTTAGAGTTAACTTGAAACTTGTAGAAATTAGCTAGAGTCTAGTTACTACGAAGGGATTAGAGTTAGTCCTAGGATTACAAAAGAGTTTATTTTGTAAGTCCGTTTAGCTCAGAGTTTTAGTGAAGAGTTTGAGCAAATCCTACTGAGGAGTAGGTCGTGGTTTTTTTCACCTTTTGAGCTAAGTGTTTTTCACGTAAAAATATCTGTGTTTTTACTTTATTGCTTTTATTATTCTGCAACAGTAGAAGTTGGACCACCAAGAAGAACCAGGTTCTTCTAGAGAGACAACATTCAAAAAATTGGATACCACACAAATTAACTTATCTTCTTGTGTAGTATTGACGTCTAAAACATCATTTCACATGATGAATTTATTTACTACCGAGGCGCTCAACCCGATCCATAAATAAAAATTTATTTTCAAGCAAGCACACATTGCCCATTTACAGTTAAGTGTTTCATACAAATTTCTTAAGTAAGTAAGTGCAATCGTCTATATTTGTTTTACCAATTTCCAGCATGACTTAATAGATTATAGTAACAAGTAAAGACGCAAGCATTGCAAGTATAGCATGATACGGGTCCTAAACTACCCGGACAATTAGCAAATAGTAGCTACGTATGGACTCTCGTCACCACGTACATACGCAGCCCCCACTGATAGGTACCTACATTTATTTAATTCGCCTATTGGGGATTAATTCCCTCTTATAAGGTTATAAAGGAGACATACCTTGTCCCAAAGATTACTTCCAAACTCAAGAATGCGCTCAAACCCTCAAATCATAGTCGAACGGTCCAAAACTATTCAAATGGGGGTAAAAACTAGTCAATATGTGCTCAAGAGTTCATATTTTGACTATTATAGTAATTTTCCAACTCTAAATGCAAGGTTCCTAAAATTTATCCTCAGGCCCACGTGCCCGAATTCCGAAAGTTTTCGAAGGAAGTTGTTACACATGACTTAAAGAACATAAATATACGATTATCACTAAGTTTCATGGTCAATTTCGTGGTAAAAATCTCATTCTTGCCAAACCCTAGGTTTTCCTCTAACCCCGTGATTTTCACTAATCTTTACATGTTAATCTACCCAAAATCTAAGTATTTAACTCACATATAGTAGGAATTACTTACCTCCAAAAGCTTGGTGAAAACCCCCTCTCAAGAAGCTCTAAAATCGCCCAACAATGTAATGAAATGAGTCAAAAGTGACTAACTCCCGTATTAAATGAAGGCCACTGCCTTCAGCGATTTCCGCATTTGTGGTCTCACTTCAGCGAAAATGGGTTGGGCCAGCCGTGGTCGCACCTGCTGACAGGTGACCGCTCCTTGGGCCGCATCTGCGATGTTCCAACCGCACCTATGAGCTCGCACCTGCAGTTGCCCAACCGCAGGTGCGGTCGCACCAGAACTGGTGCACCATCAGCTCTTTTGAGCTTTGAACTCGACTCGTGCAACATCCGAATGGTATCCGGGGCCCCTGAGGCCCCGTCCAAACATACAGACGAGTTCGATATCATAAGGCGGACTCGCTCGAACTCTCGGAATGATCGAAACAACATTAAAACTAAGAATTGCCACCCAAAAACCATGAATCAAACTTAAGAGTTTCAAGTTCTTCACTTCACTCCCAATGCGCCGAAACGTACTTAAACTACTCGGAATGATACCAAAATTTGCGTGCAAGTCTTAAATGACATTACGGAACTATTCCCGGTCTCGAATTTCTGTTTGGACCTCGATATTACCAAAATACGTTCCAACTCAAATTTAAAGAACTTCTAAAACCTTTAAGAACCAACTTTCACTATTAGGCGCCGCAACGCTCCCGGGTCATCCGAAAACCGCTCTGGGCATATGTTGTCACGACCCAAAATCACAGGTCATGATGACACCTAACTCGACCCGCTAGGTAAGCCAACTAAAAGTATATACAAGACAAAAGAATATATAAGAAACTAAAATAGGATTTTCTGAACTTTTACAAATTTAACCAAGAACTAGTAGTACGAATCATGAGCTTTTAGGATTCAGAATTTACAAAGCTAATACAAATAATCACACGATATGTTTGGAAAATACATGAACAGATTAATAATGTCAAAAACTACCAAGGACAAGTGGAAGCTTCTATTCAGAATACACGAACATCTTCAGAGTCAGCTCCCGACTTCTCCAGCAGCTCCGCTCTAATAGTCTACACGGAGTGTGCAGAAGTGCAGTATCAGTACAACCCACCCCATGTACTGGTAAGTATCTTATCTAACCTCGTCGAAGTACTGACAACGCTTTTTAGTTAAAAGATTCTTATGATAACACTGTAATGTAAACTAGCAATAGAACTATATCACACTATAATAGAATAGTGTACACGACACGACTGTACAAAGCAATAACAGAGTACCGGAAAGAATCACAATTTAACAGTTTCCAGCATCTTGACCAACCCTTTCCTTAGAACGAAAACCCATGAACCACAACAAATCACCTCAAAACTTTCATAGTGTTAGAGAAGCACTCAAGAAATAAAATCTAACGGCACAACAACACCCTTCGTGTATTTATCTCATTCTCACCATAAATGCGTAAAAAAGTACCAGCGAAACGATAGAAATACCGATAATAGAAATGACAGGGAAGGAAATACGCAAGCAGTAATAATGAACGAGAATGTACAGAAGAACAATAGTAACAGACTAAGCATAGAGCATAGAGGTAATGACAACAATTAGGAAAAAGGGTTATAACTTCAACTAACTAGCATGACGGAGGCGTGAAGACACATATAACAGATAAAAGAAGGGGAGAGGGGTGCATGTTCTTTATAATGAAACAAGTAGAACATGAAGGGCCAACATGGAAGAAGACCCGTACATAAGCGCAACAAAACGGATATGACATGGATACAATCATAACAGCAGGAAGTAAGCATGATGTTTACAAGTTAAACAAGTAGAATGTATAGGCAACACAATGACGATTGAGATAGAGAATAGGGCAAAACAGTGATGACAAGCCACATAAGAACCATAAGTACGACCATAAAAATTCAAGGTAAGACATGAAGATATCTGCAAGAAAAGAATATCATAACATAATGCATGTCCCTCGTCCTTACTTGCACGGAAACACCCATCGTGCTATGAACTCGCAATGATACAAAAGTATAAAAGTATAAATGCAATGGCATGGCATCACCCTTCGTGCTTTTACTCTCAATAATATGGCACGACATCACCCTTCGTGCTTTTACTCTCAATAATATGGCACGACATCACCATTCATGCTTTTACTCTCAATAATGTGGCACGACATCATCCTTCATGCTTTACACTCTTTCTCACATGATCATGAATATAAATAATGGCATAGCATCACACTTCGTTCTTTACACTCTTCTGCACATGATAATGAATATAAATAATGGCACGACATCACCCTTCATGCTTTACACTCTTCCTCACATGATAATGAATATAAACAATGGCACGACATCACCCTTCATGCTTTACACTCTTCCTCACATGATAATGAATATAAACAATGGCACGGGATCACCCTCCGTGCTTTACACTCTTCCTCACATGATAATGAATATAAACAATGGCACGACATCACCCTTCGTGCTTTACACTCTTCCTCACCAAGCATATGAAATTCAATAAAATGGCAAGGCAGGAAGTATAAACAACATTGAGGAGAGTGTTCAAACGAATATTCCAAACAGATTCTTAATCACTACTTTTCAATCCAAAAATGATTCAATGAATCCTCAAGGGCCATATAATTCAAGAACTTCCACAAATCCCACAATTTATCAACAACGCATGTATGGAATCTAGCATCTCAAAATATCGGCCATAGCAACGTAGTAATGATTATGCATAGAGATGACCGAATTAGACACATCAATATATTCTAAGAGTTTCCATCCAATTGATCAAGTTATATTAGGCTAAGTCTCGACTTTAACATTTATCACTACGTTCTTAATATCTAGAAGTCAAGTGAGGCATGAAGAAAGAAGGTTATGAAATTCTAGAAGACACAATTATAACATAATCTACCCCCGAGCATGATTAACCCTGGCATATGTATCACCCCGCATGTAGCAAACAATGACAAATAGGAGGAAAAACTTCCTCAACAAAGCTAGGCAACACACTTACCTCAATTCGACTAACTCCACACTCAATTTTTGCTTTTCCTTTACAAATTCATCTCCGCTCATCTCAATCTAGCCAAAGACGACTTGAATACATCACACAATACAAGAGAAAATAATTTCAATTAATAAAATTGTGATTTTTTATTTAATTTCTAAAAGTCAACAAAATTCAACTCTCCAGGCCCACACCTCGGAATCCGATAAAATTTATAAAACCCGAACACCTATTCCGATACGAGTTCAACCATACAAAAATTATCAAGTTCGGAAACCAATTCGCCCTTTAAATCATAAATTTGCATTTTGAAAACATTATTCAAAACCACCATTTTACTAAACTCAAAACATAATTTAAATGATAAAAATAAAGATAAAATTAAGAAATATAATAAATTCTAGGTGAAGAACACTTACCCAATTGATTTGCTTGAAACCCCCACAAAGAATCGCTCAAAATCGAGCTCTACAAGTCAAAATGTGATAAAAATGGTCTAACCCTCGATTTGGGATTATATTCTGCTTGTCCAGGTGTTTATGCATCGCGAATGTGGAGATACATTCGCGTTCGCAAAGAAGAAAAATGAAGGTTGTTCAGTTTGGTCATCACGAACGCAACAACAAGCTCACATGCAGGGAGAAGAAAGAACCTAATGGCTGACCACTGACCTATGCGAACGCGAGGATAGGCATGTGAACACGAAAGAGGGAAAAACATAAGTACGCATTCGCGGACAGAAGAATGTGAACGCGTAGAAGGAATGGTCACCAGTGCCCAGGGTCTGTTTTGCACTACGCGAACGCGAATAAGGAGAAGGCTAACTTTCACGATCGCGATCGTGTTCATGCGAATGCGATGAAAAAATATTCCCTCCTCCAAGATTACTCATCACGAAAGTGGAGGAGCATACGCGAACGCGAAGGAGAAAACCAAATAACAGATATCAGCAGTCCAACAATAGAAGGAAATAGCCCGTAGCCCATCCGAAACACACTCGAGACCCTCAAGACCCTGTTTAAACACACAGACAAGTTTTACAACCTAACACGGACTCGCTCGGGGTCTCAAATCATCAAAATAACCTCTAAAACCGCGAATCGGATGCCAAAACGCTTGAAGATCAAACTTAAACTTTAAGAACTTCTAGAATCGCAACCGAGCGTCCGAACCATATCAAATAAACTCCGATTGGCCTCAAATTTTGCACACAAGTCACATTTGCATTACAGACATATTCCAACTTCCGAAATCGGAATCCGACCCCGATATCAAAAATTCCACTCCCGGTCAAACTTCTCAAAATCCAACTTTCGCCATTTCAAGACTAATTCAACTACGGACCTCAGAATTACAATGCGGACGCGTTCCTAAGTCCAAAATTACCCCACGGAGCTATCGGAACTAACGAAACTCCATTCCGAGGTAAAATGCTAAAAAGTCAAACTTGGTCGACTCTTCAATCTTAGGATTCAAATCTTGAAGTTCATTCTTCCAAATCAATTCCGGATAACTTGAAAATCAATACTTACAATTTACGCAAGTCATAATACATCGTGCGATGATAATCGAGCCGTCAAAACATCGAGAAAAGTGCAGATACTCAAAACGACATGTCGGGTCGTTACACACGAACCTATTGGAACCGTCAAATTCCGATTCCGAGGTCGTTTACTAAAAATGTTGACCGAAGTCAAACTTGGCCCTTTTTAGCCAACCTTAAGGAACCAAGTGTTTCGATTTCACTCCAAACTCTCCAAATTTCTGAACCAACAATCCCCGCAAATCATAAATCAGTAAAAGCAAGTACGGGAAGTCTTATTTAGGGGTACGGGGTTCTAAAAAGCAAAACGACCAGTCGGGTATTTACATTCTCCACCTCTTAAACAAACGTTCATCCTCGAACGGGTTTAGAATCATACCAGGAGTGCTGAATAAATGTGGATATCTACTCCGCATGTCCTCTTCGGACTCCCAGGTCGCCTCCTCGACCGGTTGGCCCCTCCACTGGACCTTCACCGTAGAAAACTTCTTAGAGCTCAACTGGCGATCATGTCTATCAACAAATGTAATTGGCTCTTCCTCGTAGACCAAGCTCTCATCTAACTGAATGGTACTTAAATCTAACACATGAGATAAGTCGGCGTGGTACCTCCGGAGCATAGACACGTGAAAAACTGGATGAACTCCTGATAAGCTAGGAGGTAAAGAAAGCTCATAAGCAACCTCCCCAACTCACCTCAACACCTCAAATGGGCCTATAAACCTGGGCCTCAACTTGCCCTTCTTCCCGAATCTCATAATACCCTTCATCAACGAGACTTTCAAGAGCACCTTCTCACCGACCATAAATGACACATCCCGCGCCTTCTGATCCGCTTAACTCTTCTGTCTGGATTGTGACGTGCGAAATCGCTCCTGGATCAACTTTACCCTTTCCAAGGCATCTTTCACAAAATCTGTACCATATAACTTAGCCTCTCCAGGCTCAAACCACCCGATAGGAGAACGATTCATCGCCGACCATATAAAGCCTCAAATGGAGCCATCTCGATGCTGGACTGATAATTGTTGTTGTAAGCAAACTCGGCTAAAGGCAAGAACTGATCCCACTGTCCTCCAAAGTCAATCACACATGCTCTTAGCATGTCCTCTAATATTTGAACTATCCGCTCCGACTGCCCGTCGATCTGCGGGTGAAATGCTATGCTGAGCTCTAGACGGGTCCCCAACTCACTTTGTACGACTCTCCAGAAATGGGAGGTGAATTGAGGGCCTCTATCTGATATGATGGAAACAGGCACACCGTGCAACCGAACTATCTCCCGAATGTAAATCTGGGCCAACTTCTCTTAAGTATAGGTAGTCACAACTAGAATGAAGTGCGCCGACTTGGTCAACCTGTCAATAATGACCCAAACTGCATCAAACTTCCGCAAGGTCCACGGCAACCCAACTACGAAGTCCATAGTAATGCGCTCCCATTTCCACTCAGGTATAGGCATCTACTGAAGTAGGCCACCTAGCCTCTGGTGCTCATACTTAACTTGTTGGCAATTCAAGCACCTAGCACATATTCAACTATGTCTTTATTCATTCGCCGCCACCAGCAATGCTGCCTCAGCTCACGATACATCTTCGTAGCACCGGGATGAATAGAATACCTTGAACTGTGTGCCTTCTCTAGAATCCTCTCCCTCAAGCCATCAGCATTAGGAACACACAGTCGACCCTGAAGTCGTAGAACACCATCCTCGCCAATAGAAACCTCTTTGGCACCACCCTGTAGTATCGTCTCTCTGAGAGCTCCCAAGTGCGGATCATCAAACTGCCGATCCTTGATCTGTCCCAATAATGAAGACTGAGCAACAACACATACAAGAACTTGGCTGGCGGGCTGGGCTCTGAAATGTCCAGCCTCACAAGTCTGTTAGCCAAGGACTGAATGTCCAAAGCTAGTGGCCTCTCCTTCACTAAAATGAATGCCAAGCTACCCATACTCTATACCTTCCTACTTAAGGCATCCACGACCACATTTGCCTTGTCTGGATGATAAAGAATGGTGATGTCATAATACTTCAGTAACTCAAGCCATCTACGATGCCTCAAATTCAGATCCCTTTGCTTGAACAAGTGCTGCAAACTGCGGTGGTCGGTATAAACCTCACAAGACACCCCATATAAGTAATGCCTCCAAATCTTAAGAGCATGAACAATCGCGGCCAACTCCAAATCGTGCACGGGGTATTTCTTCTCATGAATCTTCAATTGACGTGAAGCATATGCAATAACTCGTCCCTCCTGCATTAATACACATCCCAAGCCAACTCGTGAAGCGTCGCAATAAACTGTATACACCCCCGAACCGAAAGGAAACACTAGAACTGGTGTTGTGGTCAAAGTTGTCTTGAGCTTCTGAAAGCTCGCCTCAGACTCGTCAGACCATCGGAATGGGGCACCCTTTTGGGTAAATCTAGTTAGAGGTGCTGCAATGGATGAAAACCCCTCCACAAAACAACGATAATAACCTGCCAACCCAAGAAACACCTTATCTCAGTCGCTGAAGTAGGACGAGGCCAACCCTAAACTGCCTCAATCTTCTTGGGATCCACCTTAATACACTCTCCTGATACCACATGCCCCAAGAACGCCACAAAATCCAACCAAGACTCACACTTGGAGAACTTAGCATACAGATTCTTTTCTCGTAAAGTCTAGAGCACTACTCTCAAATGCTGCCCGTTCTCCCCCAGGATACGTGAGTAAATCAAGATATCATCGTTGAAGACGATAACAAAATAATCAATATAAGGCCTGAACACCCGGTTCATCAAATCCATAAATGTCGTTGGGGCATTAGTCAAACCAAAGGACATCACTAGAAACTCGTAATGACCATATCTAGTACGGAAGGTAGTCTTCGGAACATCTGAGTCCCGAATCTTCAACTGATGGTACCCCGATCTCAAGTCAATCTTAGAAAATACCCTAGCACCCTGCAACTGGTCAAACAAATCATCTATACGGGGCAACGAGTATTTGTTCTTGATGGTGACTTTGTTCAACTGGCGGTAATCAATGCACATCCTCATAGTCCCATATTTCTTCTTCACAAATAATACCGGTGCACCCCAAGGTGATACACTCGGTCTGATAAAACCCTTTGCTAGTACCTCTTCAAGCTGTTCTTTCAACTCCTTCAATTCTTTCGGAGCCATACGGTACGGTGGAATATATATATATATATATATATATATATATATATATATATATATATATATATATATATATATATATATATATATATATATATATATATATATATATATATATATAAATAGGCTGGGTGTCTGGAGCCAGGTCAATGCAAAAATCAATATCACGATCTGGCGGCATGCTTGGAAGGTCAAAAAGAAACACATCGACGAACTCCCGGACCACTGGCACTGAATCAATCGTCGGAGACTCTATAGTAGTGTCCTGAACATAGGCTAGATAAGCCAAATAACCCTTCTCGACCATATTCCGAGCCTTCAGAAAAGAGATAACCCGACTGGATGTACTGACAGATGAACCCTTCCACTCTAACCTCAGCAACTCTGGCATCGCTAGGGAAACAATCTTGGTATGTCAATCGAGGATGGTGTTTTATGGGGATAACAATCCATGCCCAGGATGACCTCAAAGTCGTTCATATCAAGTAATATGAGATCTGCTCTAGTCTCGAAACCATAGATTTGTGACCACACAGGACCGCTAGATCCTATCCACAACCATAGAATCTCCCACATGAGTGGACATATATACTAGAGTACCCAAATACCCATGAGGAATATCCAGGAAATGAGCAAACATAGATGATACATATGAATAGGTAGACCCTGGATCAAATAGTAATGAAGAATCCCTACTGCTGACGGAAATAATACCTGTGATAACGCCATCTGAGGCCAATGCATCTGGTCTGGCCTGAAAAGCATAGAATTTGGCTAGACCGCCGGCTGGCTGGCCTCTACCTGACTGAACAGTAGCTGGATGGCCTCCCCCTGCCTGTCCTCCACCTCTAGGATGGCCCCTGCCAGTCTTCCCTCTTCCTCTGGGTGGTCGAACAATTGGTGCTGAAATCATGGGTTGTTGACCATGCTGCACTGCCTTTCCCCTAAGTCTGGGGCAGTATCTCCTCATATGACCGAGATCTCCGCACTCGAAATAGCCCCTCGGTGCGGTAACCTACTGCCCTGATGTTTGACCTTGATGGCCTGTAGACCCACTAGAAGAAGCTTGAATAGCCGGTGGGCGGTATGAACTCTCCGACATAGCACTAAAATAGGAGCTGGAAGAACCCTGGTGACAGATTACCCACTGAAAGAACCCTGAATGGCTGGTGGGAGGTAAGAACTCTCTGGTATGGCGCTAAAATAGGGGCGCGCTGGAGCACCTTGAGGAGGTGGTGGTGCTGAATATGGGGGCCTGCTAGGCTGACCCCTCCCAAACTGGCCTCTGCCCCTAGCCGGGGCACCTCTAAACTCTCGAGAGAAACGGGCCCTCTTGTACTGCTGCATCTGCTCTCTACTCCTCTGACGGCCTCAATCCTCCGAGCAATCCCCACTACCACCTGATAGGAAGTACCCATCTCAACCTCTCGGGCCATGTTGGCCCTGATACTGGAGTGAAACCCCGCAACAAATCTCCGCACTCTCTCTGTGTCTGTAGGGAGTTTCATGAGTGCACGAGACAACTCAGAAAACCTCGCCTCATATTCAGTCATTGACATCTGACCCTGCTCAAGCTTCTCAAACTGATACCACAACTCTTCCCTCTCAGAGGGTGGAATATACCTATCCAAGAAAAGCTATGTGAACCAGCCCCAAGTAATAGGAGGGGAACCCGCTGGTCTTCCAAGAACATAAGACTGCCACCATCTATGGGCCCTGCCCTCCAGCTGGAAAGTAGTGAAGTCAACCCCATGGGACTTCAATATCCTCATGTTGTGCAGTCTGTCCCTGTATCTATCGATGAAAGCCTGGGCATCCTTATGACGCTCACCTCCGAAGGTAGGAGCCTGTAGCCTAGTCCATCTGTCCAATAACTTCTGCGGATTGCCATTCGCAGCTGGTCTGGGCTCTGGTGCCACTGTTACAACTGGCTGGGCCCCATCCGCGGGTAGTGTACCCGCAGTCTGATACACCACAACTGCATGTCCAGGAGCCCGAGCAGTAGGGGTCTGTGCTCCCTCTCCCGCCTGAGATATGGTTGGGTATGCTGGAAATAAACCAGTCTGGGTCATAGAATCCATGAACCGCAACATATGATCCATGACCTCCTGAAAGCCCATCGCTGTCATGAAATCCATCAGGGCAGGCTCTGCTGCGGGCATCTTGCCCTGCTCCTCAACAATAGGATGCCCTGCTGGATCTGCTGGTGGTGCAACTGGGGCAGCTCTGGACACCCTCATCCCCTACCTCGGGCTGGTTTCCTCCCCCGGCCTCTGCCTCGGCCTCTAGCAACGGGGGGATAATCTCCTCCCCGGTCTGGAGCATCAGTCGTACGCGTCCTCACCTCTGTGAGAGAATAGAAGGAAGAAATTGGTATACCATCAACTGCATGATAAGAAATGAATAAAGAGTAGTTTCCTAACATCCTATAGCCTCTCGAAGATAAGTACATACGTCTCCGCCCCAATCCGCGAGACTCTATTAGACCTGCCCATAACTTGTGAGACCTACGTGAACCTAGTGCTCTGATACCATGTTGTCATGACCCAAATTTTATTATAGGTCGTGATGGCGCCCAACATCGTTGTTAGGCAAGCCAACATTGATAAACTAATGAGTTTTCATTTATTTCATGAAACAATCCCAACATTTACTTAACTTAAATTTAAAACATTCGATAAATAACGAACTTATAAGGAAACTGAAATGGAAATGACTAAAGGAGATCATAATGATAGGAATACAACCCGAAATCAAGTCTACTAATAAGTGCCAAGGATCTAGTGTCACAAGTGTGTGTGGGCAACTAGTAGAATATACAAAAGAAGACTACCCTACTATTTGAAATAAGTAGACAGATACAAGCAAAAAAGGAACTCCGGTATGCTGCTGGACGGCTAGGGTGGGGGCTGCTCACCGTAAGTCAATCCAATCAGGTATGTGCACCTGGCGGATAACTAGATGCACCTGCCTCAGATCCTGTACAATTAAGTACAGAAGCGTAGTATGAGTATATAAACAATATGTACTCAGTAAGTATCCAGTCTAACCTCGAAGAAGTAGAGACGAGGGGTCGACTTGACACTTACTAAGGCCAAAACAATATAATTTAAGTGTTACACTAAGCATGAATAGCATGAATAATAATGACTGTTTAAGAGGGAGAAGTAAGATATTCTTTCATAAACGATATGTCAATTTCAGTCATATCATGTAACAACTTACATTTCAAAGCATTTAAGCAGTATAAATCACGGGAAGTTCCAAATAAATAACATGCGCAAATTATGCCGAGGTCGTACGGTCCAGTCCAACATAATAATAATTGTACACTGCCAGAGGGTCGAATGGCGCGAACCGTATATGCATCTATTTACTACCGAGGTGCTCAGCCCGATCCACAAATAACAATTTATTTTCAAGAAAGCACACATTGCCCATTTATAGTCAAGCGTTTCATACAAATTTCTTAAGTAAGTGAGTATAGCCGTCTATATTTGTTTTACCAATTTTCAGCATGACTTAAGTGATTATAGTGACAATTAAGGACGCAAGCATTGCAAGTATAGCATGATACTGGTCCTAAACTACCCGGACAATTACCATAATAGTAGCTACGTACGGACTCTCGTCACCACGTACGTACGTAGCCCCCACAGATAGGTACATACATTTATTTAATTCACCTATTGGGGTTTTAATTCCCTCTTAGAAGGTTAGAAAGGAAACTTACCGTGTCCCAAAGCTTACTTTCAAACTCAAGAATGTGCTCAAACCCTCAATCGGAGTCGAACGATCCAAAACTATTCAAATGGGGTAAAAACTAGTCAATATGTGTTCAAGAACTCATATTTTAACTATTATACTAATTTACCAATCCTAAATGAAAGGTTCCTAAAATTCATCCCCAGGCCCACGTGCCCGGATTCCGAAAATGTTCGAAAAAAGTTGTTACTAATTACTTAAGGAACATAAATATACGATTATCACTAAGTTTCATGGTCAATTTCGCTGTAAAAATCTTATTCTTGCCAAACCTTAGGTTTTCCTCTAACCCATGATTTTCACTAATCTTTACATGTTAATCTACCCAAAATATAAGTATTTAACTCACATATAGTAGGAATTATTTACCTCCAAAAGCTTGGTGAAAAACCCCTCTCAAGAAGCTCTAAAATCGCCCAACAATGGAATGAAATGAGTCAAAAATGACTAACTCCTGTATTAAGTGAAGGCCACTGCCTTCCGTGATTTCCGCACCTGAGTTGCATTGATCGCATCTGCGGTCTCGCTTCAGTGGAAAATTTTTCGCTTCTGCGAAATTGGGCAGCTGGGGCCGCTCCTACAGACAGGTGACCGCTCCTCCGATTCCGCTTCTGCGGGAGAGGAGCCACATCTGTTGAACCTTGGCTCCGCTCCTTGGCTGCATCTGCGATGCTCCAACCGCACGTGCGAGCTCTCACTTGCGGCTGCCCCACCGCAGGTGCAGTCGCACTAGAACTGGTGCACCAACAGCTTTTTTGAGCTTTGAACTCGACTCGCGCAACGTCCGAAAGGTATCTGGGGCCCCCGAGGCCCCGTCCAAACAAACCGACAAGTTCGAAATCATAAGACGGGCTCGCTCGAACTCTCGGAACGCCCGAAACAACATTAAAACTAAGGATCTCCACCTAAAACCCATGAATCAAACTTAAGAGTTTCAAGTTCTTCATTTCACTCCCAATGCACCGAAATGTACTTAAACTACTCGGAATGACACCAAAATTTGCGTGCAAGTCTTAAATGATATTACAGAACTATTCCTGGTCTCGAATTTCTGTTTGGACCTCGATATCACCAAAACGCGTTCCAACTCAAATTTAAAGCACTTCTAAAACCTTTAAGAACCATCTTTCACTATTAGGCGCCGAAATGCTCCCGGGTCATCCGAAACCCGCTACGGGCATACACCCAATTCCAAAATCATCATACGAATCTATTGGAACCGTCAAATTCCGATTCCGAGGTCGTTTACTAAAAACGTTGACCGAAGTCAAACTTGGCCCTTTTTGGCCAACCTTAAGGAACCAAGTGTTCTGGTTTCACTCCAAACTCTCCAAATCTCCGAACCAATCATCCCCGCAAGTCACAAATCAGTAAAAATAAGTACGAGAAGTCTTATTTAAAGGTACGTGGTTCAAAAAAGCAAAACGACCGATCAAGTCATTACACTTGCATGCAAAAAATAAAACACTGTTGATTGGGTACTACTCATAAGAAGCCAACACAATAAATTGGGTACGCTGATGGAAGAAAATAAAACACAAAATAGCTAGAATTTAGCTTTTGAGCAATTCCGCGCAACACAACAAAAGCTTTTTTGGCACTCCAAATTAGAACAGATATAATTGCTGTTGCCCCAACTTGCTCGAGTCTGTTTCTTATGCGTTTGACTCAATAAAGGTATACGAAAGTCTCTGAGTTTTGTTGAGAGTCAAACACTTCAAAAAAGACAAAGTGCCTTGAGATATATGGAGATCTTCATACAGAAGACTAGTGCCCTTGGTATTGGCCGGCCACCATGAATAGTATAGTACCATAATGAAAGTCTGAACACAGAATTTGAAGTTTATGAATTCAAGATATTAGTCAAGTTATTGAACGTTAAATAAATAATTTGTACGTATTAACTAAATTTATGCCAAAATTACAGGATTCCATCAAACCTATACCCCAAACTTCACATCCGGTCCAGACATAGCACTTAATTAATTATCAAACTTGTTTTCTTAACTCAGCGTTTCCCTAATTAACCTACGAAAGGAGAAAAAAGGAAGAAGGAAAAATCAAAAGCAACGTGCGCTTTTCTTTAAAGTGCACCTTTAGAGTTAATTTATTTGGAAAGAATCACATCACATAGAAAAAAGGTGTCGTTTGAACCCTAAAAACCTACTGAATAAGTTGGATGATCAGTTGAAGTTACCATGACCTAACAAATAAAAAAAGCCCCACTTCTTGATCTGAAGTGGGAAAAAGTGGAATTGTGGTTGTTAGCAGTTTAGTGGACAAGTTTATTCCCAGAATATACCATTCTAACGATCATTTTCATTCTTTCTCTTTGAAAACGAAGACAGCTTTACTTGGAAATGGCTAGATCTTTATCAATTAGTCTACACGTTCTCCACTCTTGAGAGTTGTCGTAATTGAGTGCTTTTATGATACTCATTAGGCCTATTCCATGAACCATGATGAAACCATAACCATAGCAGCATAGACGGATCTTAGGACAGGGACAACCCGATGCACAAAGTATCCCGACGTTCACATAGAGTCAAAAGAAAAGGTCGCACCTTATGGGGTGTAATATAGACATCCTATCCTAATACAAGTATTAGTGGTTGCTTCCATTAGCACCAGCACTCATCTAATCAAGGGAAAGCATAGCCATATAATCTAAAAGATATTCTTTTAAAGTAAAAGAGCTCGCTCCATGACTCATCTAATTTATTCATATCCGAAATCCAAACCACTAAATACAAGTATTTTTCACTTCATCTTTTAATTCTCCAAGTTGAATATTCATTTTTAACGTGGAGGGCTATTGTGTAATTAAGAATCCTAAAATGTACGTAGAAGTTCTGCCAATCTAAAAAATTATGCTACTATTTTGTACTAGGACCCAACTGGCATAGAAGGTTATGCTAATTTGACTGTTCAGTGAAATAATTTGTAACTTCATTCAACCTGATCATAACTAGAACAATGTCTATCAAGAAGAGGTTTAAAACCACATAATTGTTTGCTGTTGCCACTGAAATATCACATCCATATGATTATTATAGACAACCAAAATGAAAAATAGTGTGATCTTCGATAAGTTGGTTGAATTATAGCAAGAATGATATTAATGAGATAGAGTGAAAGTTGAGTGATTTTAGCGCAATTATAGTATAATTAAGTTGAATGATCTTCTGTGAAATTATTAATCCTAATATTATGAGTTCAAAATTTAATATTTTATATTATCTTCTAATTTTCACATATATATTTTGTGAAAATAGTACTACTATGCTAGGTAATATAATACTACTTGATATGAAACTACGGGCAAAGTGAATATCATGATTTTGCCCACAAGCAATTTGGCTGGTTCTAGTTATTGCCTCGCGTGTAGTGGTTAATGCGAAGAGTCTAATAAAGACTAGCTTAGCTTGTAGTAGCATTGCACCATCAATTTGCGAAAACTAAACCAGTCTAAATGGCCTAATGACCGTGATTGTTACACAAATAAACGTTTAGATTTAATGTTTACCTTTTCTCAGTGGCGGACGCATGTGGTAGCAAGCGAAAACTGAATTCGCGTCATCAAAAAATAATATTGCGCATATGTATAAATTAGGATTAAAGCTGTATAAATTTTGTATAAATATTTTATTTGAACTCACTGGAAAACTACTATTTTACGACTAAAGTTATATACTTCTAAGATTGTACCCGCTTGCATAAAATTCTGGGTCCGCCACTGTTTTTTCTAGCCGCCTAGTCAGTATAGATAGATTATATATTGATTATACACAATTATACATATATTATACAGAAATTATAATTTGGTCAAAAATGAAATAGAGAAAGTTTTTAAAGAGAGATTAGAGGTTTTAACACGTACCTAAAGTGGTATCTGAAATCATCACCATCAATCAACAAGAATATTTAAAATTGAAAGTGATAGGAAGCCTAGCAGAAAGAGGGTTATTGTTTTTCTTCAAGAATTATAGTAATGATTAGTGGAATGTTTTTGTGTCTTTTTTGGAGGATTATCAGCTCAGGAGTGGGAAAAGTGACTTGTTTGGATGTGTCTGTTCCTCGCTTTTGGAAGGGAAATTGGCCTTTTCTCTAAATCTTTAAAGTTATTATTTGGCTAGTCTAATTCTTCTTTTTGCGATTTTAAACCACCAAATTAGAAAACATGCGTAGACTTCTTGCCTCTTTTTGGATACTTTCCATTGCTTTCGTCGACCATAATAGTGATTAAAAAGTTCCTCATTGGTTACATTTAGTTGATTGCATGAAAGATTCAGAATTTGAACTTTATGAGTTCAGATTTATTATTTTACCATTCTACTTAATTTACTGAGTTTAAAACTTATTATTTGTATATATTTGATAAGTTTTTTAACACATACATAGTCTAAGTCGAAAGTATGGAATCAAATGTGAACTCATAACTTGTTGTCACGACCCAAATTCCCAACCATCGGAATCGTGATGGCGTCTAACATCATACTCGCTAGGAAAGCCAATATTAGAATTTAGCTAACCGTTTTCTTTAAAAATTTATTTGAATATAAGTAAACAGTCTAAATCAGGTGATAACAAATGCGGAATTTAAATAAATATTGCTTAACCTTGAAACTATTACTACCACCCAGAACTTGTGTCACAATCCACGAACATTCTATGAATAACTACAAATATTGGTCTGAAAGAAAAGTACATCTATCTCGAAAGATAATAAAATAGAAATGTAAAACATAGAAGGGGATGCCAGGGCCTGCGGATGCCTACAGGACTACCTTGGATCACCTAAATGAATGTCTGCAACCGACCTCTCGATCAGCCATAATCAGCTTCAAAATCTGCACAGAAAGTGCAGGGTGCAGTATCAGTTCAACCGACCCCATGTATTAATAAGTGTCGAGCCTAACTTCGACGAGGTAGTCACGAGGTTACGACAGGGCTTTTATAACATAACATGCATACAGTTTATAATAAAGATAAAAGAAAGTACCAAAACAAAATGGAACAGTAACTTGCAGTAAATACATACGGAACCCAGCTATCTTGCCAGTACTCAGGTATAACCAAATCCTTAGAAGAGTCTCAGTGCCACAGAATAAAATCACAACAGAGGTAAAATACATAAACAATAAAATGATGCGGCGCGCATCCGATCCCATCACATAATCAGTAACACTATGGACATTCATCCTTATTACTCATGTTGAAGCGTCTAACCCGATCCCACCTGTCCACCCTTATTAATCCTCAATATATCTCTCTTATTCCTCCTGTTGCGTGCAATCCGATCCCACCTGTCCACCCTTATTACTCCTTGTTGCAGCGTACAACCCGATCTCACCAGGCAATCATATTACACCCTTATTCCTCCTCAATAAGTCACCTTTATTACTCTTATTGCAGCGTGTAATCCGATCCCACCATATCAGTACCAATCACACAATAAGAACATGTATTTCACAATTTAGTTCACGATCCTCCACAATATTTAAGCCTCAACCAAAGCTAACGGAAATCAATACAATTATGAAACATCACCAATTAATACTACACAACGAGACCAACCGAAATATACTATGAAACACCGACCAACCAGCTTGAGCCAATAATTTAACACAATGAAACTACGGAACAACTAATACTTTCAATTAAGAAACAACATCTAGCAAGCAACAATTAGACATAGAAGCATCAGTAAGCATGAAACAGTTAAGACAGGAAGATAATAAATTGGGAACGGGGAAGGGAACAGGCTAAACAATTAATTTTGGCGGCGCATAGGTACTCGTTACCACACCTATACGCCACGCACATGGAATTTCACATCGCAATCAAGTTGGGGATACCTAATCCCTCGAATCAAAGTTAGACCAAACACTTACCTCAATTTCGCAACCACTCAGTGCTCAAGTACAACTTTTCCTTTATAATTCACCTCCAATCCACTGTTTAATATCATCAATTATCGCTAAAAGAATCAACTTTAATGCATAATTATAATTTTCCTAAGTTTTTCCAACAAAAGACAAAAAATTGACCCCGGGCGCACTTGGTCCAAACTCGAGGTTCGGACCAAAATCCGTTTACTCATTCACCCCTGAGCCCGAATATATAATTAGTTCCGGAATCCGACCCCAAATCGAAGTCTAAATCCTCAATTTTGTAAAATTCCTAATTCCCCCAAAATTACTAATTTCTACCCTTAAAGAACAAGACTAAAGATTAGAAATTCATTAAATGATGATGGAAATCGAAAAAAATAAGTTAAAAGGTGCAAAACTATGATTGCTTGTCGAAATCCCTCTTCAAGAATCGTCCTAGGTCGAGTTCTAATGAAAGAGATGTGAAGTTTTTGAAAAATCCCATGCTGGTTCTGTTTTACTACACAGGCGTCAAACCTTCATCGCGTTTGCGAAGGGTCTGACGCGATCGCGAAGAAATCGCTCCAGTAGCCTTCGTGTTCGCAAGATACTCTCCGCGTTCGTGAAGGCTTATTCCCACCAGCCTTGTGCCGCGTTCGCGTAGAGTATGATTCCCCTCCCCCAGGTCCCAATGCTTCGCGTTCGCGGTAGCCTGGTCGCGTTCTCGAAGGGTAATTGCCAAACGCTCCGCTCCGCGACCAGCTCTTCGCATTCGCGTAGAAGAAAGTCTCCCTCAGGCAAGTTACTCTTCGCGTTCGCGTGAGAAGCTTCGCGAACGCGAAGAAGGAAACCAGCAAGTGCTGAAGCTGCAGAAAAACCAGAATTTCCTAAGTCCAAAACATACCGAAGCCTATCCGAAACTCACCGAGCCCTCGAGGCTCCAGACCAAACATGCACACAAGTCTAAGAACATCATACAGACTTGCTCGTACGATCAAATCGCTAAAATAACACTTATAATTATGGATTTAGCATCAAAATCGATGAAATTCTCAAGAACACTTAAAGTTTCTATTTTCTCAACCAAAGGTCCGAATCACGTCATATAAACTCCGCTTCTCACCAAATTTTACAGACATGGTTTAGATATTATAAAGGACCTGTACCAGACTCCGGAACCAAAATACGGGTCCGATACCATACAAATCAAGCATAAATCACATACTTTAAAACCATAAATTTTTTGAAATTCAATTTTTGATTCTCGGGCTATGGACCTCAAATTTGATTTCGGACATACGCCCAGATCCCATATTTTATTAAGGACCTACCGTGATCGTCGGAACACGGGTCTGGGTTCGTTTGCTCAAAACGTTGACCAAAGTCAGCTAAAATCATTTTAAATTTCCAAATATTATTATTTCTTCTATTTTCATATAAATGCTTTTTGAAATTACGCCCGGACTGCGCACGCAAATCGAGGAGGAAACTTATAAGATTTTTAAAGCTGATAAGCGTGAGATAAAGTTCTAAACCACAAGATGACCCCTTGGATCATCACACTTGTATATTGAATATACGCTCATGATTGATTATTGATAACCGTAACTTTTGTATCACTGGTATAGCATACTAGCACCTGGAGCATAATATTATTAGTCATCTTAATACAAATACAGAATTTTAATCAAAATTACAAAATTTTATTAAACCTGTAATTTTTACTGTGACTCTGGCCCTACCCTACTGCATCAACAACCATGATAATATTAGATTTTTTAAGTTAGTAAGGTGATCAAAAATGAAAGAAAATAACGGTTAGTCATAAAAATCTACTACCAACAGAAAATTAAATTGTATGTCAATACTACTGTTATGAACTCAACAGACTATTTATTTTACTATTCTAATTCTCGACCTCCATACTTTCCTATCAAGGTTAAGGAAGAAAAAGGAAAACCTTCCTATAAAGCTCCCTCTTTAGAAAAAGGAAGTGAAAAACCTTAACGTAGACACCAAAATAGGTGAAGATTTCCATATCTTTCAACGTTTTATCACCGTTAATTTTTTGGTGGTGATAACATCAACCCTTTAGAAGTTATTCCACTAGTTGCTTTACTAGAAAAGAATAAGGGGTCATTTGGCAGGATTCATTTGCTAAAATAATGCATACATTAGCTTTGTGCATTCATAATATCTTATTTGGTACACCTTTTGAACCTGTAAATTAGTTGTGCAAGTATTAGTTATACACCTTATTTGGTATTATCATATGCATAACTAATGCATAAGAAACTATGGTATTAACAATGCAATGGATTTTCATTAACTTCGTTAAAGATAAAATTGTCTTTCAAAATTTATACTTGGTTAATATATGCTATTATATTAATGCAAGATTGAAATAATCCAAGGAAGTGAGAAATAAAATTATATCCCTAGTAAATACTTAGAATATATTTTCTTTATAAACAAATATTTAGTTCTATACTACAATATAGGTAGACAAATCAATTTTTTTAAAACCTTATTCATAAAAAAACATTCATCAACATATATTTCTTTTAAAAATTAAAGTGAAGGATTAGTTATAAGGGTATTTTTGTAAATAAATAATTTTAATTTTTTTTTGTTTAATGCTTTAATACATCAAACCAAACAATCGATAAGAAATACGTCAGCATAACTAATGTCATCATAAATAATGCAAGCATAACTAATATCAGCATTACAAATACACCATATTCAACATTATTTTTATGCACCCTACCCGACGACCCCTAATTGTATCAAGGATATTTGTTTTAATTTTTTTAAAGGGTATATATTATCACACATTGCTCTAAGGAAAAACATTACACAATAAATTGTATGTTATAGTATTTCATCTTTACGTTGTCTCTTTATTTTTTTCTTCTAAAACCAAATTATGTTGAAATAAGAAAAAATGAAATTGTATCGCCGCTCTTAAAATAATACTGTGTGTGTCTGTGTTATATACAAAAAATATAGAAATTTTATACCTTTTTAGCTACCAAATATAAATAATTTCGACCGCGAGCTAAAAATAATTTTTGTCCCTAGAAAAATTGGCAAAAGATAGTTTCATGAATTTGTGGTTCTTAGCCCACTTTAATTAGACCTGATCTACAATGGGGTTTTGGCATGGTGTGACAATGTACTCACACAATTGGCAGAAAAATAACCCTAGTTATAGATATTGGCACCAAATAGCCCATAAATATATATATCACAATAACAATGTACTCAAAATGTATATCACAACTTTATTTTCTTCTTTTTTATATATAAAAATATATATTAAAATTTTATTTTCCTTCTTAAAATCTAAAATTAAAATGATAAATAAAATTATTTAAAATTTATTTTTATCTCTATATGAATGTATGTCACAACGAAAATAATTATATTATTTATATATCACAGTAACACCATCAAATAATGTGTATACCAAATATATATTATAAGTTTATTTTATTCAAAATGTATATAAATTTTTTTTGTATATCAAAATGTAAATAATAGATATTTTTTTTCTTTGTATATTTCAGTGCATAACACATAATTTCTTGTGATATACATTATTATATTTGCTAGAGATATATTGATATACAAAATGAGAATTAGATATATTATTTGTATATCATTCTGTATAACATATTAATAATGTGTATATCGACAAAATATATTAAAATTTTATTTTTGTATAACATTAGATTGAAAACTCAAGTTCAAGACGACTCCACACATGTATCTTTTATTGTATCCTGTGATATCTTTATGTACATCAGTGAGATCTCATGTATATCATGTGTAGCTGTGTATATCCATGAATATTTGTGTTATATATACGATATACAATGTGATATACATGGGTGTCCATAAAAATAGTGTGTTGTGTACACAATATACAAACTGATATACACAGATGTCCTTAAAAACCTGTCTGGATATACATTAATGTATACGATATACAACATGATATACATACATCGCACTTGGATTTTTAGGTATGGTATTTTACCTGAAACCAGTCTAATTAACTTCTAATCTTGCTCAAATTTTATATATATCCTCATGGTATTTTCAAGAAATTTTAATCACACCCACTGGTTCAATCCAACCAAAAAAAAAAAAGAAGCGAGAAGAAAAAAAAAGTTGAAATATATTTTTTCTCTCTTAGTTTTTGCTTCTAATTTTCTCTGATGTGAGATCACCTTACCTTTTCATTCCACTGAGTTTTTGCATAATTTGCAACAATTTTTTCTAAACTATGAGAGCGAAAGAGAAGATATAGAAGAAGAAATACAAGGAGAGAAAGAGGGAGGGAAGCCAAAACAAGCGAGTAGTTTTTTTAGAGAGAATATATAATAGCGTAGTTTTTTAGGATTCGGCCATATAATGCCAATTGTTTGGGAATATCTTTGTGAAACCTAATGTAAGACAAAAAAATTACCAATTGTTTATGTATTGTTATAGGATACCAAATTTTCATCTACAATTCAGCCACTCATGGATCCTGTGCCTCGTGGCGCCCAATTATGATTTGGGCTTCGTTATCCTTGAGCAGTAAACCTGTAGTTTCACGAGAAAATGACTCTCTATAGACCCTCAAAATTTTAATAGTTCATGTTTTTTTTCATTGATCCGAAATGTTCCTCCGACCCAAACATATTATATCTAATAGCCCGAAATATTTATTTTGTATATTTTTTATATAGTGTCAGTCTATTTTGTATATATTTTGTATAGTGACAGCCTATTGTATATAACTGGTACAATAACAGTCTATTTTGCATAATTTTTGTATAGTGGCAACCTATTTTGAATATATTTTGTATAGTGACAGTCTATTGTATATAAATTGTATAGTGACAATCTATTTAGTATATTTTTTGTATAGTAAGAGTGTATTTAGTATATTTTTTGTATAATGACAATCTATTTTGTATAGCAACAGTCTATTGTATATAAATTGTACAGTGACAGCCTATTTTGCATATTTTTTGTATAATGACAGTCTATTTTGTGTATATTTTATTGGTGATTATTAGCTTGATAATAAGTTTCTTTTATAGATAAAGCAAGAAATTTTTCTTATTTCAAACTTTTACTATAGATTTGACAAAAATAAATATTACTTTCATCCAACATAATAGATTCAATTTAGGTAAGCTATGTCTGAACCTTAAGATTGACAACACCTAAATGATGCACCCTCTATATCGCCTAGTTTTACTTCGGATTCCTGAAAGAGTTTAACTCTTGTTACTCGTTTAGGGTGATTCTTTCTCACTTTTCTCACAATTTGTTTCCTGAATCCAATTGAAGATGTTGAAGTGTTAGTAATGTTGTTGACTGCATTGACTCCATACATAGTTAATGGAGTTTGTAATCAAAGTTACTTGTAATCCAGCACCTACTTGTTGCTGTAATGAAATATCTTGGCCAAAAACAGGTTGTTGTACTTTTTACATTATAGTGTATGTCAGATTTGTGTTAGTCCTTAGTAAGACGAATGTTGATTTAACTAGTGCATACTATATTTGTTTTTTTGTAATTTCCAATTTCATGTTAAAATGTGTGGAAAAATGCAGGTGATCCAATTGAAAATAGTGGCCACAAGTCCAATTTAATCTAATGAAGTGAATGATGGAAACTTTTTGAACAACTGTGATATTTATTATTCATCTATATGAATACATTTGATTTTTTATTGTTTGTTGCCAATTCACATCTTGAGACATTGCTTTATTAATATGTGTAGTGCACGAAATATATTTCTTTTTGGAGTTCATTGGAATTGTTTGTTTATTTATTGTCTAATATAATGCTTGAGAGCATAATGTATATACTTGAAATAAACATGATTACAACATTTATGTAAAGATATAATTTTTCAGTTACAAAATTGTGGCTCATATAAATATTATTAAAAAAATTGTATAACCTAGTCAAGATTTGCCACACTTCAAAAGTGTGGCCTAATACGTATCAAAGTCCACACTTCGTAGGAGTAGCTTTAGCACATGAAAAATGTTGTCATTTCAAATAATACAAGTGTGGGCTTTGTATCTTATTAGCAACGCTTTTGAAGCGGTAAAAATTGCGCGGGGTATCTTATTTGGTCGCCCCCATTTAATTTATATCCGCTTTTTAAAAAACTTTTAACTTGTACCCATTTTTTTAATAACTTCAATTCCCTTTCCCTCGCTGAGCTGAAGTTCACCAGTTAAGCTGAAGTTCGCCAGTTATAAAGACAAAACTTCAGCATTCGGGGCTGAAGTTCTCTAGTTACAAAGACAAAACTTCAGCTCTAGAGCTGAAGTTCCCAAGTTATAAAGACAATTACAAAGACAAAACTTCAGCTCTAGAGCTGAAGTTTTGTCTTTGTAAACTGGGGAACTTCAGCCCAGTATGCTGAAGTTTTTGTCTTTATAACTGGGGAACTTCAGCCCGTATGCTGAAGTTCCCCAGTTACAAAGACAAAACTTCAGCTCTAGAGCTGAAGTTCCCCAGTTACAAAGACAAAAGTTCAGCTCTAGATCTGAAGTTCGCAAGCTATTTCAGGCACGTCTACTAGAATGCTGAAGTTTTGCGTGATTGCCTTTGCTACTTCAGCCCCGCATGCTGAAGTTATGCGCAAAAGCGGGTACGGATGTAATTTTTTTTACAAAGCGGGTATAAGTTAAAACGTGGCACAAAAAGTGGGTATGGATGCAAAAGCCCCTTTGAAGCGTGGCTTCTAAAGCTACGTTCAAAAAGTGTGGTCTTAGGGAATAGGTTACGATACTTTAGGCCACTTCCCAGAAAGCGTTCCCTATAGTCGAAAAATATGATTTTTTATCAAATGCCACACTTTTGAGAGTTTAGGCCACATTTTTTTTGGATGGTTACAGCCTAAAATGTTGTAGTGCATGGAATACCCGAGGACATTGTTAGTGACAGAGATCCAATTTTCACCAGCAAATTTTGGCAAGAACAATTCTCCGTGATGGGAGTAAGCTTGAACACTTCAACAACTTATCGCCCCCAAACAGATAGGCAAATAGAAGTAGTGAATAGATGCCTAGAAACCTACTTGAGGTGTTTTTGGTACCAATATCTAGCTGCAGCAGAATGATGGTACAACACCACCTTCCACTCATCAATACAGCGCACTCCTTTTGAAGCACTCTATGGACAACCACCACCCTTACACCTTCCTTATGTAGTTGGTGATTCAGAGTTCATGGAGGTTGACAGAAGCTTGCTCACAAGGAAATTCAAGTTGCAATTGCAAAAGTACCACTTGCAAAGAGCTCAACAAAGGATGGTTGGGCAAGCTAACAAACATAGATCACATAGACAATTTCAAGAAGGACAATGGGTATATTTGAAAATTCATCCTTATAGGAAAATCACTATGTCCGGGTCCTATTATTTTACCAAACTATCAACCAAATATTAAGTGAAACAAAATAGTCGCCCAAGTTCTCATCCAATGGAAAAAGTTTCCATCTGATCTTGCAACCTGGGAAGATTATCAAGCCTTAAAGACTCGCTTTCCAAAGTTTCTTCCTTGAGGACAAGGAAGTTCTTAACGAGGGGGAACTGATGCGAGATAAAATGAAGACAACTTGAGTCAATGGTACCAGAGACTCACGAAGTAGTACATATCCGTTACAAGTGGTTAAGTAGGTTGAGAGTTAAGTTTATAAGTTGTACAACTGAGTCCTTCAGTAGTTTATGTTAGAAGTTTCTAAAATTACCCATTAGTCCATAAGTTGTCGTTGCTGGGGCATTTTAGGTCCCTGTCAGAGTTAGTTATATTAACTTGTCTTGTAGTGAGTAGTGGAGACACTTATATAGGCTTGTATGCATCTAAAAGGGTATCAATCAAAAGTCTATTTTAATTTTACCTAGTTTTTCTATCTTGTAGTTGTAGCTTTTTACTTGTTCTTTTCCAATTTATTAGCTTGTGCATCATCTACCTGAAATACCTATGCCGCAGGGTCGTCACCGTCGAATCTGGGTATTTTTATCATGTAGCTTTCATGGACGCACACAACCTAGTGAGAGATTGAGGAGAGGTCCAAGCCATTTTCCATACCAACTCATGTAACATACATCGCAACTCAGCTATATCCTTGGAAAAGGACCCTTCACCTCGTTCGCAGATTCATCAACGAGAGCTTTGAGTTTTACTTTTTGTGTAACGACCCGACCGGTCATTTTGAGCTCTAGCATGTCGTTCAGCGATTTAAAGTCATGAGAAACTCCATTTCAAGTATTATGACTCGTAGGCATGGTCGGAGTTGAATTTCGGGAAGTTCGGAGTCAAATTGGAAATAAAATTCTCATTTCAGAAGCCTTAAGTTGGAGAAATTGACCAAAATTAGAATTTTGAGTAAACGACCTCCAAATCAGAATTTGAAGATTCATGTAGGTTCGTATGATGATTTCAAACTTGGGCGTATGTCCGGATCAGGATTTGGATAACCCGAGAGTGTTTCGGCATATATTGTGGAAGTCAGCATTTTGAAGAAATTTCCTAAGTTTAGCTTGAAGCGCATTTCAGTGATATTGATGTCCGTTTGGGATTCCGAGCCTAGGAATATATCCGTATGGTGATTCTGAAGTTGGGAGCACGATCGGAAGTGAATTTGGATGTCCGTAGGTCATTTTGAAGTCATTTGGCTAAAGATAGAAATTTGAAGGTTTTTGAGAAATCTGACCGGAAGTAGAAATTTTGATATCGGGGTCGGGATACGATTCCATAAGTTGGAGAAGGTCGTAATGTCAAATATGACTTGTGTGCAAAATTTGAGGTCAATCAGAAATGATTTGATAGGTTTCGGCATCAAACGTGGAAGTTTGAAATTTCAAAGTTCATAAAGTTTGAGTTTGAGTGTGTTTCGTGATTTCGGCGTTGTTTGACTTGATTTGAGGCCTCGAGCAAGTTCGTGGGATGTTATGGGACTTGGTAGTGTGATTCGACGGGGTCCCGGGGTCCTCGGGTGTATTCCGGGTGGTTAACGGATCAAATTTGAAGTTAGAAGAGGAGCTGGGCTGCTGGTGTCTGGTGTGACCTCACCTGCGAGGATTTGGCCGTAGGTGCGGCTATGGCGCCGCATGTGCAAAGATTTGCTGGCTTGGCTGGGAGCGCAGGTGTGATGAAATTTTTGCACTTGCGGAGGCGCAAATGCGGACAATGGGTCGCAGGTGTAGATCCGACTGGAGGAGAAGGAAGCCGCAGGTGCAGGCTCTTGGGCGCAGCTGCGGAAGCGCAAATGCGAATATTTTATCGCAGGTACGAAAATCGGCCTGGGCAGAATGTTTTAAAATGAGGATCTTGGTTCATTTTCTCATGGCTTAGGCGATTTTAGGAGAGCTTCAAGAGAGGAATTTCATCATCAATGTCAAGGTAAGTTATTCCCAGTCATCTCAAGTTAAATACAAGGTATATGCATAGATTAAAACATGAAAAATTGTGAAAGAATTGGGAAATTTCGAAGAAAACCTAGAAATGGTTTTTGATTTCTACCACGAATTTGAGCATGGAATTTAGAGTAAATTGTATATTTGAACTAGTAAATCTATGGGTAGAATATATCTTCGAGAAATTTTGGATTCCGGACACGTGGGCCCGAGGGCATTTTGGTCAATTCACTGAGCGGGGTTGGGAAATTATATAATTTGGAATTTTTGCAAATATTAGAGTATATTTTCATTGGTTTGCCCTTATTTGGATAGTTTTGGGGCGTTGTGAATCCATTGGACTCGTCGGAAGGGCTTGGAAGCCGGTTATGGAACTTCGGAGCGAGGTAAGTCTCTTTTCTAACTTTGTGAGGGGGAATTGTCCCCCTAGGTGAACTAATTAAATACATGTTGTTACCTGCGGGGGGCTACGTACGCATGAGGTGATGGGATTTCATGCGTAGCTATTATTATGCCATGTCCGGGTAGTCTAGGAACCACTAGCATGCCTTACTTGTTGTACTTGTGATCTTGCCTGTAATATTAGACTGCTAATATGATCAAAATAGTAACTGAATATCTAAGAAGACTAGAATTCATTTTCTTAATCATCGAGAAAGAAAATTAATTTTCTCCGTGGATAATTGTATACTTGATGAGGTTATATTATTGAATATTATTAAACTTGGCAAAATGAGTTTCAAAACGAAGATTTAAATGCTATTTTTCGTGTTCCTTTAAGAAGAATTTTACCACTTTCCTGAGTAACTGCTTTCTTGATAAAAATGTGAACATATTGTGTGAATATGTGTATCTACGGGTGCCTGAGTCGTATGTATGATTCGCGAGCAAGATAACCCTGTATTTATGTATAACCACGTCGCACGATCGATTCGCGAGCGGGGCAGATAGATGAATCTATTGTTCGAGCCGTTCGACCCTCGGCAGTGCACAAATTATTATTGTTGGTCCGCTCCGTTCGACCCTCGGCATTGCTTGTGCATGATATTTACTGCGTATTTGCTGTGATTTTACCTGATTACTGGCCTGAAAATTTTAAGTTGTCGACTGAAATGACATAGATTTAAAGTTATTAAAGATCTTTGAAGAAGTTGTTCTTTCCCGTTGATTAATTATTATTTTATTAAACCATCCATGTTTGATTATTTGTTATTGAAATGACAAAGATTTAAAGTGTTAAATGTGAAAGGAGTTGATATTATTTATTCCTGATTTTAATAAATTTTCTATAGCATTCATGCTTTGTGTCTCACTTGATTATACTAAATTGACCTCTAGTAAGTGTTAAATCGACCTCTTGTCACTACCTCTCTAAGGTTAGGCGGGATATTTACTGAGTACACGTTGTTTTCGTACTCATGCTACACTTGCTGTGTATTTTTATTGCACATGTACTTCCATAACGATGTGAATGGTTTGGATACTTAGGCGGGCTGCATCATCCAGAGGCGATCCGCAGCTGACAGAGTCTCCCTCATGTTGTATTTAGTTTCATTAAATTCCTTGTCCAATTTGTATTTCGGACAAGCTTTGTAGTATTTGTAAGATTCTTAGAATTTGCTCATGTACTTGTGACTTCGGGTTCTGGGATGTGTTTGGGATATATTTTCTTAAATGGAACATTTAAACCATCGTATTTACTTAACGGATTTTGTTCAGTTATTATATAATAAAGTGAAAGGTAATGATTTCAAAAATGCTAAAACAGGAAATTTAACTAAATAAATTAATGATTGGCTTGGCTGACGATAGTGTCCGGCGCCATCACGGCCTTAATAGATTTTGGGTCATGACAACTTGGTATCAGAGCTCTAGGTTCCCTTAGGTCTCATGAGTCATGATCAAGTCTAATAGAGTCTCGCGGATAGGTACGGAGACGTCTGTACTTATCTTCGAGAGGCTACATGGCTGTTAGGAGTATTTCCCTTCTTGATTCCTCATCGTGCGATTCGATTCCTTTGAGGCTTATGCCTATGCTTCTTCCTACTCAATATTATACGTCGCGAAGGGCTTGCTATGAATCGGGAATTTGAGGAATTGAAATGGTGCTACATATATGATGCGTAATGTTTTCCATGTTAATTGGTTGGGGGCTGTTGTTATGGCCCTGCAGAAGGATAATATGTTGTTTCAGCTCAGTAGTTGTGTTTCTGAGAGCCTTAAGGCTATTCTCAGGTAGTGATGATGCTTATGATTGGTTATCGCACGATCTCGATATGATGATAGAACGCTTGCCCATATGTTGGGTCCTGATGAATGGTTTGAAGGGAGGTCTTCTCAGAGTGTGATTTCGAGATTTTGGTATTTTAGTTCCGGCAGAGGAAAGGCATTTGGATTATGAATGGTCCAGTTGGGGTTGATAAAGTAGTAAGATTTGGTGTTTTCAAGTAAGGTGGAGTATTCACCTGTGATGTGTTATCGTCGTCCTTGATCGAATGAAATGTGTTAAGTTCGTCAGTGCCATGGTTTCTTCGGGTGCATGGGGCCAGAGTATTGTGAAGAAGTATTGAAGAATGCGGTTGGCAGAGACCGTGAGGTGCGGTGGTTCAGTACTGGATAAATGTTGAAAATGAAGGCAGCTTGAGATAAATGATCTTCGAAGAGTTTGAAGTCATGGCGAACTGCTGGATTAAGAGCTACAGGGAATGATATTGAATTAAGGCAGCAATTGGGCAGCATACGATGAAGGAAGACATGTGAGAAGTGTTAGGCGGTGGTTCCTTTTTCTAAGAGGCCAGGTATAAGGAACGGAAATCGGGCAATTGTTTAAAGGAATGAGATTAACAAGGGGGAAAGTGGCAGCGTAGCACAGGAGTTCAGTGGTAAGATAGCTGCCTACCTTGAGGGTAGGTTTGAGAGTTTTAGTGGATTGTGATTGGGTCTACGAGCTTAAGTTGAAATGTGGGTTATTTCGGCGGAAGGTTGGGTACAACAGGGAAGAGTCGTTAGGAATGAAGAAGGACGCAATGTGGCAGTGAATCTGAAGTTGTTGTAGCACATTTAGTAGTTGTCCATGAGGAGCGGACAGACTGGTAAAGTTGGTGAATGAGAACAGGCTTAGGATGGGATATTAGTGTTGTAGAGGGTGTGCAGTACGACGTTGTTGGAAGGTATCCGTTGGTGATTTCCACAGGTGGGTTATCTCTTGTGAGTAGGTTAGCGGTTGTGTGGTTGGAAAGTGTCTGTGAGGGGTTCTAGTGGCTATACGGTAGGAGGCAGAATGTGTGAATGATTCTAGAGAATCTGAGTATTTAGGGAGTGCTAACAAGAGAATTTGGCAGAATTGGACGAATTGGTTCAGCAAGATCATGTTAACAAAGGAGAAAGGATCTCGGCAGGGTCTAGAGTGATGCAAGGAGTAGCTTCGAGCTATGTGGGGGAGTCCCACCACCTGCAGTTGGGTTGCAGGATTGTGTTATCATAGGGTTGCAGATTGTCAGTGTGTTGGCTAGTTATTTAAGCTAAGGGGAAATGAGTAAAATGGTGATCGTGCGTGGGATTTGATAAATGTGTGCAAAAGTTGTCCCTGTTGGACCAAGGTTAGGCTTTGAAAGATTCAGAATTTATGCTTAAGGCATAGGCGAGTTGTAAGGGTAGTGACTCGGTCACGTGTTTCATTGAAAAGGGTGTTCATGTGCTAGGAGAGCCTTGGAGTTGATTGTATTCGGGACCAGTCAGAGTGGGTGGCTCTCAATAGAGTTCCTAGTGAATTCAAAGTTAAGAATGTGGCGTTTAAGGGTTAAAGGCAGCCGTATGATCAAGAATTGAGCTTTTGTAGTGTAATTTTAGAGAAAGGTAAAATGGTTGGAGTGTTATATGTTATTTTCAGCATGTAGGGTAGTATTGGAGGAGTGAGAGAAATAAACTCCGGGTTGTAGAAAGATTATCAGGATGGTATGAGACGGGTTGCGGGATTTAGGCAGCATGGTCGCGTGAATCAAGGTCACTCAGGATGAGTGAGGGTTGAGTTTGCTATGAGTTGAAGGAAGTTACTATTATTCCTAAGGCAATTGAATATGATTAAAAGAAGATAGATTGATTAGCCATTGTTGAAATGACACATTTACGGCAGTGATCAGTTCCTTCGATGTGATTAAGTTATGCATGTGGTTTGTGCCGGTGTGTGCGGTGCTTGTCGGCCGTCGTAATAGATTTCATGTGGGAGCATTCGAGTGTTATGGCCTGTTAGGTGTAGGTGGATCCCGGAAGGGTTATGGTGGTATAGACTACTACTTAAGGATTTGCATGTTGGGTGATTGTGAGAATTCACTCGTGTGTTGAGATGGTACTCTTGAATTGAGTTAAGTAAAAGGTTTCTATATGATGAAGTGTTCACCCTATTAGTGGTTCAGAAGTTATGATGGAATTCTTGCACTATCTCATATTGGCATGTTAGGTGTGGTAAGCATTATGTAATTGGGAGTAAGAATCGAGATTGTTGTTCGGTGTTAACAAGGCTGTCATGAGCTCGGATGAGCAAGAAAAAGTGATTTGGAAGTTCAGAGTAAGCTGGTGTTATCTTTAGTGTCACCTGAGATCGATATTCGGTGAAAGAGGCTTTGTACCCTGGTCATGGGTTCTTGATGTGTTTTGCAGTAATAGTGTGGTCGGTGATGCGGAGGTTCAGACTTGCTACCTGGTGTGGAAGGTCGTGGGAGCGTAACCACGAGAAGATTGCATAAATGTGACATGTAGTCACTTAATGGATTGAAGATTTGGACTGAGTATAAAGAAGTGCAATATTGCTTATTTGAGAATTTATGCCTGGAAGGCATTCAGTTTATTTAGTTGTGGATTGTGGGGTGTTTGTCCCGGATATGATGGTTGTTCTCGCGTATTATGAGAGAAAGTGGGTTAATATGGACCCAAGTAAAGCTATTATCTTAGTTTGGTGCGAGCAAGGTAGACTCGATGTTTGTGGATTGATTTAAATATTATTATGGGCTCCGTATGAGCCATGCATGTCTATTTCAGTAGAGCGCTCTTCATGGAAAGGTATTAGAACAGCAGATGTTGTTCCGTCTTCGTTCAAATTCATGTGATAATATGATTGTGCCGTGTGAGTTTTGAAACGGCTTGATAATTTCTTATGTGTTGAGATCTCCGCGTAGTGATGAATTTATGTGAGCAGGATAGCTCTTGAGATCCAGAGTGTGTATATATATATATATAGAAATTCAGTTGTGCTTGAGTTTTGTAGCATATGGCTTTATCAGTCTCCCCATGATGGTATTATGCACTTAGCGTGCTTGTGACCGATATTCAGTAATTTGCAATAGTGAGCAATTCAGCTCCGTATATATTTCCTTATGTTAATTTTATGTGTAGATCGGGTGGCACGTCGCCACGTGTATGTTATTCGGATCGGATTGCACGCTGCAACAGTGTGATGATGAGTAAGGTTACTATATTTATTTTTCTTATGTTTTACTTCCTATTTTCTGAGGAAAGTTCATATTAGTTGTGTGAGTTGAGTAGTCCCTTCCTGAGTCATTTCTTATTTATCATGTTCGAGTTATGTTCTATTGGCGCGATGTGGTATCATGTGAGACTGTTGGTCATGTTTGGGGTGATTTGTTGTCTGAACAGTTCATACTTGGCGAGACGAGATAATTGGATCATGGATCAGCGCGATAAGATTATGCGGAATATATTAAAGGAAAAATACCATTATTTGGTTCGTAATGAGGTGATGATTCTAGTCAAGAGGAGATATTCAATGATTTGTTAACTCGGCAGTTGATTATGAATTTCTACACATCCCCTCTGTTGTGGTGGTATCGCCAGCATTATAGCAGGATATATACATATATATATATATATATAATGAGGTGCATTGGGAGCATCAGATTCGTGGAATTTTGGCTATTAAGGTTCAGGGAGTGTCATTGTGGTCAGATGATGAATTATGCAGTGCATGGTGCTAATTCAGCAAGGGTATGTAGTCATGTTCTGGTATGTCGTGTGGTAGTTGATACGGTGTTTATATATTGGAACTATGCCTGGCAGAGAAATTTCAGGTGTTGGAACTGGATTCTGAGCTTATTATATGGGTAAAGGAAGAAATCTTGAGATTTGATCAAGCTAATGTACTCAACTGGGTTATGGTAGCCCGGGCAGGTGCACGAGGTGTTAAACAGTGATTTCAGATAACTCCAGAGCAGTTCTTAGCATGTTCGAGGACGAACGCCTGTTTAAGTGGGGGAGAATGTAATGACCCGACCGACCGTTTTGAGCTCTAGCGCGTCATTCAGCAGTTTAAAGTCATGAGCAGCTCAATTTCAGGTATTATGAATCGTAGGCATGGTCGGATTTGAATTTCGGGAAGTTCGGAGTCAAATTGGAAAGAAAATTCTCATTTAAGAAGTCTTAAGTTGGAGAAATTGACCAAGTTTGAAATTTTGAGTAAACGACCTCTGAATCAGGATTTGAAGGTTCCTGTAGGTTTGTATGATGATTTCGGACTTGGACTTATGTCTGGATCGGGATTTGGATAAACCGGGAGTGTTTCGGCATATATTGTGGAAGTCAGCATTTTGAAGAAATTTCCTAAGTTTGGCTTGAAGCGTATTTCAGTGATATTGATGTCCATTTGGGATTTTGAGCCTGGGAATAGCTCCGTATGGTAATTTTGGAGTTGGGAGCGCGATCAGAAGTGAATTTGGATGTCCCAAGGTCATTTTGAAGTCATTTGGATAAAGATAGAAATTTGAAGGTTTTTGAGAAATCTGACCGGAAGTAGAAATTTTGATATCGGGGTCGGAATACAATTCCAGAAGTTGGAGAAGGTCGTAATGTCAAATATGACTTGTGTGCAAAATTTGAGTTCAATCAGACATGATTTGATAGGATTTGGCATCAAATGTGGAAGTTTGAAATTTCAAAGTTCATAAAGTTTGAGTTTGAGTTTGAGTTTGAGTGCGATTCGTGATTTCGGCGTTGTTTGACTTGATTTGAGGCCTCGAGAAAGTCTGTGGGATGTTATGGGACTTGGTCGTGTGATTGGACGGGGTCCCGGGGTCCTCGGGTGGATTCCGGGTGGTTAATGGATCAAATTTGAAGTTAGAAGAGGAGCTGGGTTGCTGGTGTCCGGTGTGACCGCACCTGCGAGGATTTGGCCGCAGGTGCGGCTATGGTGCCGCAGGTGTGATGAAATTTCCGCACCTGCGGAGGCGCAGATGCGGAAAATGGGTCGCAGGTGCGGATCCGGCTGGAGGAGAAGGAAGCCGCAGGTGCGGGCTCTTGGGCGCACCTGCGGAAGCGCATGTGCGAAGATTCTATCGCAGGTGCGAAAATCGGCCTAGGCAGAATGTTTTAAAACGAGGATCTTGGTTCATTTTCTCATTTTTCTCATGGCTTAAGGCGATTTTAGGAGAGCTTCAAGAGGGGAATTTCATCATCAATGTCAAGGTAAGTTATTCCCACTCTTCTCAAGTTAAATACAAGGTATACGCATGGATTAAAACATGAAATATTGTGGAAAAATTGGAAAATTTCGAAGAAAACCTAGAAATGGTATTTTGAATTTCTACCACGAATTTGAGCATGGAATTTAGAGTAAATTATATATTTGAACTAGTAAATCTATGGGTAGAATACATCTTCGAGAAATTTCAGATTTCGGACACGTGGGCCCGAGGGCATTTTGGTCAATTCACTGAGCGGGGTTGGGAAATTATATAATTTGGAATTGTTGCAAATATTAGAGTATATTTTTATTGGTTTGCCGTTATTTGGATAGTTTTGGGGCATTGTACGTCCATTGGAGTCGTCGGAAGGACTTGGAAGCCGGTTATGGAATTTCGGAACGAGGTAAGTCTCCTTTCTAACTTTGTGAGGGGGAATTGTCCCCCTAGGTGAACTAATTAAATACGTGTTGTTATCTGCGGGGGGGCTACGTACGCACGAGGTGACGAGAGTACATGCGTAGCTACTATTATGCCATGTCCAGGTAGTCTAGGACCCACTAGCATGCCTTACTTGTTGTACTTGTGATCTTGCCAATAATGTTAGACCGCTAATATGATCAAAATAGTAATTGAATATCTAAGAAGACTAGAGTTCATTTTCTTAATCATCTAGAAAGAGAATTGATTTTCTTCGTGGATAATTGTATACCTGATGAGGTTATATTATTGAATATTATTAAACTTGGCAAAATGAGTTTCAAAACAAAGATTTAAATGTTATTTTTCGTATTCCTTTAAGAAGAATTTTACCACTTTCCTGAGTAACTGCTTTCTTGATAAAAATGTGAACATATTGTGTGAATATGTGTATCTACGGGTGCCTGAGTCGCATGTATGATTCGCGAGCAGGATAACCTTGTATTTATGTATAACCACGTCGCATGATCGATTCGCGAGCGGGGAAAATAGATGCATCTATGGTTCGAGACGTTCGACCCTCGGCAGTGCACAATTTATTATTGTTGGTCCACTCCGTTCGATCCTCGGCATTGCTTGCGCATGATATTTACTACATATTTGCTGTGATTTTATCTGATTACTGGCCTGGAAATTTTAAGTTGTCGACTTAAATGACAGAGATTTAAAGTTATTAAAGATCTTTGAAGAAGTTGTTCTTTCACTTGACTAATTGTTATTTGATTAAATCAGCCACGTTTGATTATTTTTATTGAAATGACGAAGATTTAAAGTGTTAAATGTGAAAGGAGTTGATATTATTTATTCTTGATTTTAATAAATTTCCTATGGCATTCATGCTTAGTGTCTCACTTGATTATACTAAATTGACCTCTAGCAAGTGTCAAATCGATCTCTCGTCACTGCCTCTCTGAGGTTAGGCGGGATATTTACTGAGTACACGTTATTTTCGTACTCATGCTACACTTGCTGTGCATTTTTATTACACATGTACTTTCATAGCGATGTGGCTGGTTTGGAGATTTAGACGAGTTGCATCATCCGGAGACGATCCACAGCTGACGGAGTCTCCCTCATGTTGTATTTAGTTTCATTAAATTCCGTGTCCAATTTGTATTTCGGACAAGCTTTGTAGTATTTGTGAGATTCTTAGAATTTGCTCATGTACTTTTGACATCGGGTTCTGGGATGTGTTTGGGATATATTTTCTTAAATGGAACATTTAAACCATCGTATTTAACGGATTTTATTCAGTTATTATATAATAAAGTGTAAGGTAATGATTTCAAAAATGCTAAAACAGGAAATTTAACTAAATAAATTAATGATTGGCTTGCGTGACGATGGTGTCCGGCGCCATCACGACCTTAATAGATTTTGGATCGTGACATTTAGGTCCTCCATTGGAGACCTCTAAATGAAAGCACCAATGTGACAACTCCAAATATAGATTATATTAAACGGTAGCAACTAACGATTACAACTTAAGGAAGTAGAACAACATTAACGAAAATACAAAATGTAGAAGCTAAATAAGATAGGAGAGATCCAAAGAAGGGGATAAGAAGCTAGACTTTGAATTGGGGTTGAGAGGACTCAAACATTTTACTCAACAATAATTCGCTCCTATTTTTGGCCTAAGGTACTGCTGTTTGTTAATTCCTCATACCTCACATGTTCCTAACTTGGGTCCCGTAAATAAGTTTCTAAGTTTCCATCCATGCCCTCCCAAATGTTAACTACGTTTATAACACACGACGACCCAGTCAACACACAACAACGATTTGAAGATATTCTTGGTTACTACTCCGTTTGCATATAGGAATTAAGTTCCCACAAGAAATTAAAAATTGTAGGTTTAGAATTTTAAGCATAACTATAGTAGAAAATATGGTAGTCTATAAAAGTCAATGTCAATGCACATACTGCTGACTCTGTTTGGTGTTTACATTATGAATGTATTCATTAAGTGTAAATTAGAGAGTTGTCACCTTAATTATTTTCTTACATGGCTACTACCAAATTCTGATAGTAATTTTCATCCTCTTGCTTGCGGACTTGGATTAAATCTCAAAGAAACAAAATCTAACAGATTACCAATAGTTATTCTCGGCAAATAGATTCTTCAAAATGCAATTTTTCAGTCCCAACAAGTTAAGAAACCGTTACTTAGGCACATTTTCTCGGCCAAATCTTGATAGGTACTTCTCCCACGTTATCGAAGGGGGAGATGAAAAGGCTGTGTGGATAGCTAACAAAGACGATCCTATAAGTGATAAGATCTGCAAGTCTTATGATCGATCGCGATAGCAGATGTTGATTTCTCATAGTGAAGGAAAGGTCATTTTGCTTAGTGCTACTCCAATAGCAGCAACTAACTTAATTGATGCACTATTCGGTATTGGTAATTTTGTCTTAAGGGAACTGAATTCCGGTGGCTCTGTTAATCGAACACTATGGCAAAGCTTTGATTATACAACCGATATATTATTTCCTGGAATGAAGCTAAGGATTAACTTGAGAATTGAGCATAAATGGTCATTGACTTCATGGGCAAACGATCAAGCACCTGACTCGGGGTATTTTACCCTTAGTATTGACCATAATACTACAAATCAGCCGATAATCTTATAGATGTGCAAGGTCTATTGGAAGAATGAGCCTTGATGCAACCGCCTTATTGGTTTTAAATATGTCTCAAATGCAGATGAGAAATACTTCATATATACTTTTTATTTATTTATGGAAGGTGCACGGTTAGTCCATCTGGATTAATTAAGGATGGTTTTGGAAGAAGTGAAGTGTTTGGTAATTGTATTGATGGGATTCATGATGCTGGCTGCGTGAAACATGTATTGCCCCAGTGCAGGACTGCTAAAAATTATTGGATTGAGCTTAGACAAGTTCACATCTTTGGAGACAACTTTAAATATGATGAGAACTATACCTTGAGAATCTCTTATTGCAAGGCCAAGTGTGAGAACAATTGCTCGTGTGTTGAAATGATGGGACTGGCTGCCAAATTTAGGTTAACGTTTCGAGTTTTGTGACAACACCAAACAGTCCAGCCAGAAGTGTTTTCTTTCTTATAAGAAAAGGTAATTATTGTTTCTTGAGACCAAAATTATTCAACGGACTAATAAACTTAGAAAAACTTGTTGATTCTTATCCTGCATCAAACAGACATGATGCAACAAATATTGCAACTCGTATTAGGATTGGTTTATTCAGCTCAAGATAAATTATTTTGAGAGGGAACTACACTAATATCACCAATCATCATTGTCTCATTTGCTCATCATTCCAAAATTTACTAGCACTAGAACCAAGCCATTTTGTTCCAATCATGATGCTGCATGATTTAATATCATTGATTCCATCTTCATTTCAGATATGGCTCGTAGAAATGAACAACCACACCTTGCAAAATCTTGATTTTGAGGCTGTTGGAAACTTGAATTTTCTAGAGTAGCAACCATTATTGATAACATCAAAGTATATTCCAAGAAAAATTATGTTGAATGTTTACAATTTTTTAACAGATGAGAAGCGAAAATGGTGGATATGGCTGACAATAGCAGCGCCCATGATGGTATTGGTTTTTGCTTTATCCTTATGCTATCTGATACCAAAAAAACTCATAGAAAGAGGTAAGCAATACATTCACCCTAGCACAAGTCCACAATGATACTTTTTTTTTATCTCTAAAATCTTTAACTTTTGTTATGGGCAACTAGGCAAAGCCAGAGAAGTGGAGAAAGTGTTACGATCTAGCAGGTCCTAACGCCATTCCTGGCCAGTACAACGATAAGAAGTTGAGGCATGATATACACATTTTCATCTTTGAAACTATACATGTCGCCATAAACAATTTCTCATCTGCCAATAAGTTAGGTGAGGGCGGCTCTGGACCCGTTTATAAGATAGTAAAAGTTAAGAAGCATTTTGGCTTAAGTTGATTTGTTAGATTTGCTAATTAGTAGCCAAAATTACAGGGGATGTTGGTAGATGGACAAGAGGTAGACATAAAGAGACTTTCAACACGTTCAAAGAAAGGATTGGTTGAGTTCCAAAATGAGATTAAGCTAATTTCTAAACTTCAGCATACTAATCTTGTTAGGCTTTTAGGATGTTGCGTTGAAGGGGAAAATAAGATATTAGTTTATGAATATATGATGAACAAAAGCTTAGACTTCTTTCTATTTGGTATGGATTTCCAATTTCATGCCTTATTTTTTTAATAAATCTCACAGTTATGGTTGGTAATTTGATCCCAAATTTATTTGACCCGCCCATTTGTTGAACTCAGTCCATCTTGATCCAACCCATTTCAACCCATCTATGTTGAACGAATTTTTAGCCCAACTTGATTCATGAGTAACTTTGCTAAAATATCTTTTAAATAAATTTATTTTGTTTGATATATTATATATGACCATAACAAAAGAAAAAATACATATTAATTTTAGCTCATTTTGACCTAAACCATCTCAGCCCAAGTTACTTTTGGGTGGGTCATTGACCCGTCCATTTAACACCTCTACTTATAGTATATGGTAACTAATACCCCATTTCAATTTTGTATGAAAATATCCTAGCAGAAGAGATAAACTAAAGTGGAATATTCGTTTGAACATTATTGAGGGAGTTGCTGAAGGAATACTTTATCTCCATAAGTATTCGAGGCTGAGGGTGATTCACGGAGATCTAAAAGCCAGTAATATTTTACTTGATGATAATATGAACTCCAAAATCTTAGATTTTGGTTTGGCCAGGATATTTGGAAAGCAAGAATTTGAAGCAAACATGAAGCGAATTATTGGCACCTAGTAAGTCCTTAATAGATGGTATAATTATCTAACAATGAAGTGAATCCATTTTTTATTTACTACTAAGTTTTTTTGTTTTTGGTGGCTGCATGTCTCCGGAATATTCCATGAATAGCATTGTATCAATGAAGACAGATATATTCAATTTTGGAGTTGTAGTAGTCGACATTTTGAATGGCAAAAGAAACAGCAACTGCTATCACTTGGAACGCCCACTAAACCTCAAAACATATGTAAGTTTCTCTCACTAAAAGTCACTAATGTAGCATGATTCAAAGATAGATTGAGGGTACTCAATTGAAAAATCACTAAACTTTCAACGGATTTTAAAACTCAAAACCCATAAAATAACTCTAGCGCTAAAAACTTTAATGTTCAACTTTACATTCTGGATCCGCCTCTCACATGGAAACTTGATACTTTGCTATATCAAATTTTTGTCTCAGGCATGGGAGCTGTGAAAAGCAGGCAGAGTATTTGAAGAACTAATGGATCCAATGTTGTCCAATGAATCAACGCCAATAAACAAGGTAATGAGATGCATTCATATAGGATTATTGTGTGTTCAAGTCAATCCTATGGACATGCCATCCATGTCAAATGTGGTTATGATGCTCACACGTGATAGCTCGCAACTACCCATTCCCAAGCAACCAGCATTTTTTATTGAGACGCCTAGAGCAAAGATTGAAATTCGTGAACAACTTGTAAATTGTTCCACAAATGGGCTAACAATTTCAGATATGATCGCTAAATGACTTGTATCCCTCAAAGTTGTCAATTTTATCAAGATTGAACTTGTTAGATTCTTTGCTTGCCAATTAGCTACTTATTTATTAGGCTATACTTTAATTGCGGGTAACAAGGTATGTGTCTGCATTAAGTATGAGCGGTTAAAAAAAGAGAGTGAGTAAGGTTGTTGGTGTTATTTTTTACTGTCAAATTCTTTTATTTTTTACCCGTAAGCAACTTTATTCATGTTACGGGCGGAAGAGGAAGGGGTTCATCAACACCCACTTTGTCGGAGAATAATATTGTACATAGGTCAAAAAAATTTATACATACATATTAGTAGATATTTAATTCTCTTGGCTAGTTAGCATTTTTCTTTTTTTTTTTTTTGGGTGAAAGTCGTGCTCACACTGGTGAATACAAATCTTGCTTTGGACAAAATGGTTTAGGGCCAAGGTGATCGAAAAACGGACTGATTAGAGATGACAATTTGAGCCTAAATCTATTTGACCCGTCCAATCCGTTCAAGATTTAACGGGTTGGGCAAGAACTATTTCACTGATGGGCTAAGATGGGCACTTGCCAAGTTGACCCACCATTAAGCCACGAGCCCAAGTTGACCCAGCATTAACTCAAACATAACATGTGACTACAACATCCTATTTAACTAGCAATTCACAATTTTTGCAACTTTCCCTTAGGAAATTGTATCACCTTTTACGTAAAAGTAATAGCTGTTGAAAGAAGGAATCCAAGTATTCGAGAAATTTTATTATGTACGAGACACAGGTATTACGTGGCAGACATAAGTTGTGTGAGATTCCCTCTCATGTTTTGCCATGTGTGTTTTTGGGTCCAACTTTTCAAAGAGAGAAGAATGTGAGGCATTTTCCTAAGAACCAAGAATCGTGTGAACCAGCACAATTCTCTCTTCTCATTTTTAAAACTTTCTTCAGTTTTTTTATCTATCAGTTACCTTGCTATACAAAAAAAAGCAGATCTTATTCATTTTCTTCATAAAACACTTCTCAGCTGATGTTTACGAGTAATCTAAGTTTTGATATATTTGACCAGCATGATCAAATAATAGTTGTCTCTGATAAAAGATTAATTTATGTTAGCATTAACATTAAGTGGGTTTAAAATTGAATCTGATAGTGATGAATACATTTGTCATGACCCATTTCTGAAGTCGTGATGACGTCTATCATGGAATCAGGCAAGCCACCCATTTATTCTAACTAAATTGCAATTACCAACATAATATCATTTTTAACAAGTCTGAAATCAATAATAATAATAATAATAATAAATCACATTTTTGGGAAACCAGTTTATGAAATTCAAAACTCAAATCCTACTAACCCCGGATCCAGTGTCACACAGTCATGAGCTGCTAGTACTTAATACAACCAAAAGAAATGACTAACATAGTCTGAAAATAAATACGACATGTAGAAAGGAAAGAGAAGACGAAATCACGGTCGCCAGCTACTACCTCGTCAACTCTGATGAAACTGCTGCTACTCACTGACCCGAGCTGAATTCCGTTGTACCTGGATCTACACAGAAGGTGCAGGGGGTAACGTGAGTACACCAACTCAGTATGAACAAAACCAAACTACGGGCTGAGAGGTAGTGACGGACTACACCTCCGATAATTCAAACAACAGTATATAACTTGGACATGACAGTAATATATCAGGAAATAAACACGATTCATCAATATATGTCTGTAACTCTGCATACTAGCATGAATTCATATATAATCAAGAATGATGTGTACTCATTAATCAAGCTCTCAAAAGGTGGTCCACTCAGTACTAGAATACGTCCTCCCGGCCCAGGGAAGTCCATCCGGATACATAAACACAAGTGACACAGTCACCAAGTACTGAGGAAACCGGCTGATCCATCCCCCCATGGAGAAGATCCATCTCCGAAACATAATAACCACGGAGAAATCCATCTCCGGAACATAATGCTCGGAAAAATCTATGTCCATGGAAATCCATCCCTTAATATTTGTGCGCTCACTGGGGGTGTAAAGACTCCGGAGGGGCTCCTTTCAGCCCAAGCGCGATATCAAGCCAACGAAAGCATGATTCCAGGATCGCTGCGATGTGCAGACCGACCTCATAACTCTATCAAAACCAGGCTCCAAGCCTCACTCAGTCAATACCTTCTAGTCTCACTCACAATGCTCTAACGTATGAAAAATCAGCCCAAACCAATGATAATATAGAATAAACTAGCAACTTACGAGAGTGAGGCATGAAGCATATACTATAACATGACTGAGTACATGAACACAATAATCACAGATAGAGACAGCAATAATCGACTGTTCCGGTCTGAACATATCGGCGTGAAGCCTTAAAATTTATACTTAGCATGATTTCTATTGCGTTCAAGGTAAATGCCACCTTTACAGTACAAATATCAACCTGAGATAACCATAAGACAGTGCCATGGGATGAGCCAGACTACAAATATTCGGTGTACGCCCGCATGCCCGTCACTTGGCAAGTGCGTCACCTTAATTAACATCAAATATCGAATAGTTTGGGGTTTCGAACCCTGAGTTCCAAGTTTGGAAGCGTTACTTACCTCAAAACCGGCTAATACACTACTCCGCAGTGCCCTTGCCTCGAAATTCGGCCTCCGAGCGCTCAAAATCTACCAATTATCAGATGCATATCATTATATAATGCTAAGAAACTAATCACAATCAAAATGTATTAAAAATACTCAAAAATCCCGGAATTGGTCAAACCCGATCCCCGGGACCACGTCCCGAAACTCAAAATTTTATATAGAACTGTTCTTCATCATCTCACGAGTCCGTACATATAAAGAACACTAAATTCGGAGTCCAAATGACCTCTCAAATCCCCATTTTAAAGACTCTTTATCCCAAACCCTAATTACCCAATTTACACTGATTTTTCCTTAATTTTCACCATAAATCCGACCTTTAATCCCATATAAACGAGTTTAGAGTCCAAAAATCTTACCTTGGTGAAGAACTATCGAATCCCCTCTTCAAAACCCTTTCAAAAGCTTCAAACCCGGATGAAATATTGAGAAAATGGCTAAAATTCGTGAAGGCACATTTTTATACTTTTTGTCCAGTGTGTCCGCACCTGCGACCACTTACTCGCACCTGCGGAACCGCACCTGCAGATCCCAGGTGCACACCTGCGTAAAATTCAAGGACCCTAACTTCCGCACCTGCGATTGACCTCCCGCACCTGCGGCCTCGCAGGTGCGACAATTACCTCGCACCTGCGGAATGTCGCACCTGCAAAAATCCTCTCACTTAGCCAATCTTCCGCACCTGCGGTGCCACGTCCGCTCCTGCGGAACTGCACCTGCGGCTCCCCATTCGCAGGTGCGAAAACACCAGCACCAGCAACGTCAGCAACAACAATTATGCTTCAAACTCCCTGTTAACCACTCAAAACCATCCCTAGCCCCTCGGGACCCCAACCAAACATACCAAAACCTCATATATGATCATTCAAACTTAGTTTCACTCCTGAAACACTAAAAATAACATCAAAACACCAAAATCACATCAAATCCAAGCCTACGAACTTTGAAATTTCTAAAATCCTCCAACGGTGCCGAAACTATCCAAAACAACTCTGATTGACCTGAAATTTTGCAGACATATCCAAAATGATATTACAAACCTGTTCCAACTTCCGGAATTCCATTCTGACCCCGAAGTCTATTTTCCACTGCCAACTGCAAATCGCCAAAAACTAACTTTCGTCAATTCAAGCCTAATTCTACACCGGACATCACAACAATATTCCGAACACACTCCTAAGTCCCAAATCGCCTAACGAAGCTATCCGAGCCATAAAATCTGCATTCCGAGGTCGTTCTCTCAGTTGACTTTTCCCATTATAAGTCTATCTCTAAAGGCTACATGACTGAACTCTCACTACAACCCTTCAATTTCAAGCCTATCGACCCTAACACATCAATAACAGAATAACCAATCTATGACGAGTTGATAACAACAATTATAATGCAGGTTTTACGTAATGACGGACCGAGTCGTTACATTCTCCCCCTCTTAAACAAACGTTCGTCCTCGAACGGGTCTAGAAACATACCTGGAGTCTCAAACAAGTGAGGATATCTTCTCTGCATCTCCCGCTCCGTCTCCCAAGTAGCCTCATCCACCGGCTGACCTCTCCACTGCACCTTTACTGAAGCTATCTCCTTTGACCTCAACTTTCTGACGTCGCGAGCCAAAATAGCCACTGGCTCTACCTCATAAGACATATCATCCTCGCGCTGAATTGTGCTGAAGTCTAACACATGAGACGGGTTACCAACATATTTTCTGAGCATCGACACATGAAATACCGGATGAACACTCGATAGACTGGGTGGCAAGACAAGTCTATAAGCCACATCTCCAACCTTCTGAAGCACCTCGAAAGGACCAATAAACTACGGACTTAGCTTTCCTCTCTTTCCGAACCTCATAACACCCTTCATGGGTGATACCTTCAGCAGTACCTTATCCCCTTCCATAAAAGACACATCCCAAACCTTCCGGTCCTCATAAATTTTCTGTCTAGACTGCACCGTGCAAAGTCGCTCCTGAATCAACTTCACCTTCTCCAACGTATCCTGAATCAAATCTGTGCCTAATAACTTAGCCTCACCAGGCTCGAACCAACCAACCGGAGATCTACACCTCCTACCATATAAAGACTCATACGGGGCCATCTGAATACTGGACTGATAGTTGTTGTTATATGCAAACTCCGCTAGTGGCAGGAACTGATCCCATGAACCACCAAAATCAATCACACAAGCCCGTAACATGTCCTCCAAAATCTGAATAGTCCTTTCCGACTGTCCGTCGGTCTGAGGATGAAATGCAGTGTTCAACTCTACTTCAGTACCCATACCTCTCTGTACGGCCCTCCAAAATTGAGATGTGAACTGAGTACCTCTGTCGGAAATAATAGAAACTGGAACTCCATACAATCGGACAATCTCCTTAATGTAACCAGCTAACCGCTCTGAAGTATAAGAAGTACAGGAATGAAGTGCGCGGACTTGGTCAATCTATCTACAATGACCCAAATAGCATCAAAACTCTTCGAAGTTCATGGAAGCCCAACTATAAAGTTCATGGTAATCCGCTCCCACTTCCACTCCGGAATATCCAACCTCTGAAGTGATCCACCTGGTCTCTGGTGCTCATACTTGACCTGCTGGCAGTTGAGACACCGTGCTACATACTCAACAATATCTCTCTTCATCCGCCTCCACCAATATTGTTGTCTCAGATCCTGGTACATCTTCACGGCACTCGGATGAACAGAATACCGCGAACTGTGAGCCTCTACTAATATAAACTCTCGAATACCGTCCACATTGGGCTCACAAATACGGCCCTGCATCCTCATAACTCCGTCATCACCAATAGTCACATCTCAGGCATCACCCCGACAAACTCTATCCTGAAGAACTAACAAGTGGTGGTCATAATATTGTCGTGCCTTAATCTGATCAAATAAAGAAGACCGGGAAGCCATGCTAGCTACCACTCGCGGAGGGTCTGACAAATCCAATATCACCAACTGCCCTGCTAAAGCCTGAACATCAAGTGCTAACGGTCGCTCTGCTGCTGAAAGGTAAGCTAGGCTCCCCAAACTCTCTGCTCTGCGACTCAAGGCATCAGCCACTACATTGGCCTTCCCCGGGTGATACAAAATAGTTAAGTCATAGTCCTTAAGAAGCTCTAACCATCTCCTCTGACGCAAATTCAAGTCCTTCTGCCTTAGCAGATACTTCAAGCTACGATGATCAGTGAAGATCTCACACTGCACCCCATACAAGTAATGCCACCAAATCTTTAAGGCATGAACGATGGCAGCTAACTCAAGATCGTGCACTGGATAATTCTTCTCGTGCACCTTCAACTGTCTGGACGCGTAGGCAATCACCCTACCGTCCTGCATCAAAACCACTCCCAATCCAACTCTAGAAGCATCACAATAGACTGTGTAAGAACCCGAACCTGTAGGTAATACAAATACCGGAGCTGTACTCAACGCTGACTTGAGCTTATGAAAGCTCTCCTCGCACTCATCGGACCATCTGAATGGAGCACCCTTCTGGGTCAATCTGGTCAAAGGTGGAGAAATAGAAGAAAATCCCTCCACAAAGCGACGGTAATAACCCGCCAAACCCAGGAAACTCCTAATCTCCGTTGCTGAGGACGGTTTGGGCCAAATCTGCACCACCTCTATCTTCTTCGGGTCCACCTGAATACCCTCACTAGACACTACATGGCCCAAGAAAGCTACCGAACCAAGCCAAAACTCACATTTAGAGAACTTTGCATAAAGCTTCTCCTCCCTCAATCTCTGTAACACAACCCTCAAATACTGAGCGTGCTCCTCCTAGCTACGAGAGTACACCAGGATGTCATCTATGAACACAATAACGAATGAATCAAAGTAAGGCTGAAACACGTTGTTCATCAAATGCATGAACGCGGCTGGGGCATTGGTCAGCCCAAAAGACATAACCAGAAACTCATAGTGGCCATATCTAGTCCTAAAAGCAGTTTTCAGAATATCAGAATCCCGAATCTTCAGCTGATGGTGCCCAGCCCTCAAGTCGATCTTGGAGAACACCCTAGCTCCTTGAAGCTGATCAAATAAGTCATCAATACGGGGCAAAGGATACCGGTTCTTCACCGTAACTTTGTTCAGCTGCCTATAGTCAATGCATATACGCATGGATCCATCCTTCTTCTTTACGAACAACATTGGTGCACCCCAAGGCGACACACTAGGCCGAATGAACCCCTTATCTAGGAGTTCCTGAAGGTGTTCCTTCAATTCCTTCAACTCTGTTGGGGCCGTGCGGTAAGGGGGAATAGAGATAGGCTGGGTATCTAGCAATAAGTCAATACCAAAATCAATGCACGTACTCCATTGAACCTCTCCACTCAATCTTCAGCAATCCGGGCATCGCTAAGGTTATGGTCTTGGCGTGACAGTCGAGAACCGCATGGCATGGAGATAGCCAATCCATGCTCAAAATCACATCGAAGTCAACCATGCTAAGCAATAATAGATTTTCCCGGGCCTCCCGACCCCCAATAGATATAATACAAGACCGGTACACCCGGTCTACCACAATAGTATCCCCCACCGGAGTCGACACATGAACAGCTAAAAACAAAGACTCACGGGGCGTATCCAAGAAATGTGCAAAGTATGAAGAAACATATGAATACGTAGAACCAGGATCAAATAATACTGCAGCATCTCGGTGACAGACTGAGATAATACCTGTAATCGCTGCAACTGAAGCTATGGCATCTGGTATGCCCGGAAGTTCATAGAAACGGGCCTGCCCTCCACCTGACCGAACTCCACCTCTAGAGCGGCCTCTGACTGATTGACCTCCACCCCTAGCTGCCTGAGCGGGTGATGTAGAAACTGGTGCTGAAGCTGGAGGCTGGATCCTGTGCTGAAAGGAACTACCAGAAAAGTGGGGACAATACCTCTTGATATGACTCGGGTCCCCACACTCGAAACAACCTCTACCAGCAATTGGCGATGGGGACTGAAGGGAATCCCTAGGACCAGGGTAGCTGCTAGAAGAACTATGTGCTGAGGAACCCTGAACTGATGGTGGTCGGGATGAGCTCTGGGATGGAAGTGCACCAAATGAGGAGCGGTCCGGATGAAAGCTATGGGGACCGTGTCCTGATGAAGTACCACTGTAAGCTGGACGAGCTGGCGGAGGAGGCCTGAATGGTCTGCCTCTGCTGTGCCGAGACTGACCTCCTGAGTGATCACCACTATAACTACCAGAACCTCGAGGCCTCTTGGCCTCTCTCTCAACACGCTCCTGGCGGCGCACTGACTCAATCTCCCTGGCTATGTCAACTACCTCCTAAAAAGAAGCACCAGATACACTTTCCCTGGTCAGAAAAATCCGTAGCTGATAAGAGAGACCATCAACAAATCGCTGAATCCTCTCTCTGTCTATGGGAACTAGCCATATGGCATGACAGGATGACTCAGAGAACCTCATCTCATACTGCGTCACAGTCATGTCTCCCTGATGTAACTGCTCGAACTCTCTGCGTAGCTCCTCTCTGCGAGACTGTGGTATATACTTCTCCAGAAAGAGAATGGAGAACTGGTGCCATGTAAAGGGCGATGCATCAGCGGGTCTACGCCTCTCATAGGCCTCCCACCAAGCAAGTGCAGCTCCTGAAAACTGGAATGTAGTGAATGGAACCCCACTGGCCTCTAATATCCCTGCAGTACGTAGTATCCTCTGACACTTGTCCAAGAAGGCCTGGGCATCCTCGCCCTCTGTGCCACTAAAGGTCGGAGGCTGGAGTTTGTTGAATCTATCCAACCTACGTTGCTCATCATCAGCTAAAGCTGGGACCACATAATCCTGTACCGGAGCAATCTGCTGTACTGGGGCTGCCCCAAGTGTCTGAAGTCCCTAGGTGACCTGCTCAGGTGTCCGGTCAGCTGGAGTATGGATGCCTCCCCCGACATGAGAAGTAGTAGCAGTAGTGGACATAGCGACGACCTGTGCCAAGCTGGTGCACACCGTCAAAATCTGGGCTAGGGTATCCTGAAGACCCGAAATCACACTGCTGGTGCCTGAGTCTGCCCCGGTGGAATCTCAGATGCGAGGACATGCTCCTGGGAAATGGGAGGGTCCACAGGTGTTGCCCCGGCTGCTGTGCAAGTTGCACCCCTCCCTCTACCACGGCCGCGACCTCGGGCTGGTCCTGCTGGAATCTGGTCACCACTATCGGTAGCACGAGTCCTCACCATCTGTGAGAGAATGAAAATAACACAAGTTTAGTTTCAGTGTTCAACAGAGTCGCACGACAGAATTCAAAGATGTGGGACTTTCCTAAGGGTTCTGTATCCTCTCGAAGATAAGTACAGACGTCTCCGTACCGATCCGCAAGACTCTACTAAACCTACTCATGACTGGTGAGACCTATTTAACCTAGTGCTCTGATACCAACTTGTCACGACCCATTTCTGGAGTCGTGATGGCGCTTGTCATGGAACCAGGCAAGCCACCCATTTATTCTAACTAAATTTCAATTACCAACATAATATCCTTTTTAACAAGTCTGAAATCAATAATAATAATAATAAATCACATTTTTGGGAAACCAGTTTATGAAATTCAAAACCCAAATCCTACTAACCCCGGATCCAGTGTCACACAGTCATGAGCTGCTAGTACTTAATACAACCAATTGAAATGACTAACATAGTCTGAAAATAAATACGACATGTAGAAAGGAAAGAGAAGACGAGATCACGGTCTCCAGCTGCTACCTCGTCAACTCTGATGAAACTGCTGCTACTCACTGACCCGAGCTAAATTTCGATGTACCTGGATCTGCACAGAAGGTGAATGGGGTAACGTGAGTACACCAACTCAGTAGTAACGAAACTAAACTACGGGCTGAGAGGTAGTGACGGACTAAACCTCCGATAATTCAAACAACAGTATATAACTTGGACATGACAGTAATATATCAGGAAATAAACACGATGCATCAATATATGTCTGTAACTCTGCATACTAGCATGAATTCATATAGAATCAAGAATGATGTGTACTCATTAATCAAGCTCTCAAAAGATGGTCCACTCAGTACTAGAATACGGCCTCCCGGCCTAGGGAAGTCCATCCCAGATGTTACATAAACACAAGTGACACAGTCACCAAGTACTGAGGAAAACGACCGATCCATCCCCCCACGGAAAAGATCCATCTCCGGAACAAAATAACCACGGAGAAAATCCATCTCCGTAACATAATGCTCGGACAAATCCATGTCCAGGGAAATCCATCCCTCAATATCTGTGCGCTCACTAGGGGTGCAAAGACTCCGGAGGGGCTCCTTTCAGCCCAAGCGCTATATCAAGCCAACGAAAGCATGATTCCATGATCGCTACGGTGTGCATTTCGACCTCATAACTGTCTCAAAACCAGGCTCCAAGCCTCACTCAGTCCATACCTTCCAGTCTCACTCACAATGCTCTAACATATGAAAAATCAGCCCAAACCAATGATAATATAGAATAAACTAGCAACTTACGAGACTGAGGTATGAAGCATATACTATAACAGGATTGAGTACATGAAAACAATAATCACAGATAGAGACAGCAATAATCGACCGTTCCGGTCTGAACATATCGGCGTGAAGCCTTAACATTTATACTTAGCATGATTTCTATTGAATTCAAGGTAAATGCCACCTTCACAGTACAAATATCAACCTGAGATAATCATTAGACAGTGCCATGGGATGAGCCAGGCTACAAATATTCGGTGTACGCCCGCATGCCCGTCACCTAAATTAACATCAAATATGAAATAGTTTGGGGTTTCGAACCCTCAATTCCAAGTTTGGAAGCGTTACTTACCTCAAAACCGGCTAATACACTACTCTGCAGTGCCCTTGCCTCTAAATTCGGCCTCTGAGTGCTCCAAATCTACCAACAATCAGATGTATATCATTATATTATGCTAAGGAACTAATCCCAATCGAAATGTATTAAAAATACTCAAAAATTCCGAAATTGGCCAAACCCGACCCCCGAGCCCACGTCCTGAAACTCAAAAAATTTTATACAGAATTGTTCTTCATCATAACACGAGTAAGTACATATAAATAACATTAAATTCGGAGTCCAAATGACCCCTCAAATATCCATTTTAAAGACTCTTAATCTCAAGCCCTAATTACCCAATTTACACTGATTTTTCCCTAATGTCCACCATAAATCCGATCTTTAATCCCATATAAACGAGTTTAGAGTCCAAAAATCTTACCTTGGTGAAGAACTATCGATTCCCCTCTTCTAAACCCTTCTAAAAGCTTCAAACCCGGATGAAACATTGAGAAAATGGCTAAAATTCGCGAAGTCACGTTTTTAAACTTTCTGTTCAGTGGGTCCACACCTGCGACCACTTACTCGCACCTGCGGAACCGCACCTGCTGATCTCAGGTGCGCACCTGCGAAAGATTCCAAGGACCCTAACTTCCGCACCTGCGATCGACCTCCCGCACATGCGGCCTCATAGGTGTGACAATTACCTCGCACCTGCGGAAGTCCTCTCACTTAGCCAATCTTCCGCACCTGCGGTGCCACGTCCGCTCCTGCGGAACCGCACCTGCGGTTCCCCATCCGCAGGTGCGAAAACACCAGCACCAGCAACTTCAACAACATCAATTATGCTTCAAGCTTCCTGTTAACCACTCAAAACTATCATGAGCCCCTCGGGACACCAACCAAACATACCAACACCTCATATATGATCATTCAAACTTAGTTGCACCCCCGAAACACTAAAAATAACATCGAAACACCAAAATCACATCAAATTCAAGCCTAAGAACTTTGAAATTTCTAAAATTCTCCAACGATGCCGAAACTATCCAAAACAACTCTGATTGACCCGAAATTTTGCAGACATATCCAAAATTACATTACGAACCCGTTCCAACTTCCGGAATTCCATTCCGACCCTGATTGTCTATTTTTCACTGCCAATCGGAAATCGCCAAAAACTAACTTTCTCCAATTCAAGTCTAATTCTACACCGGACATCACAAAAATATTCCGAACACACTCCTAAGTGCCAAATCACCTAATGAAGTTATCTGAACCATAAAATCCGCATTCCGAGGTCGTTTCCCAATAAGTCAACTGTCAGTTAACTTTTCCCATTACAAGACTATCTCTAAAGACTACATGACTGAACTCTCACTACAACCCTTCAATTTCAAGTCTATCGACCCTAACACATCATTAACAGAATAACCAACCTATGACGAGTCAATAACAACAATTATAATACAGATTTTACGTAACGACGGACCGGACCGTTACAATATTTTTGTTTATAAGAGATGAAATAGCACCGGAAAGAGGGGTTTGACAGAGACATTTTTCCGGTCGGTTTAGCCGGAGAAGACGAACGACATTGCTCTTATTTCTCTTTTATAATCGATGCTGCCACTCTTCTCTTTAACCAAAAATCCTAAGGAAAAAGATAATCTACATCCCTAAAAAGAGACCATCTGAACTCTATCCTAAGAAAAACTAATTTAATAAAATTTCAAGAACGAAGTACGTGAGTAAGGAAGAAGTACTTTTAAAAAAAAATAATATTAGGAAGGAATAGAGACAGTAAAAAAAGAGAGAGCTTAATGGTGAAAGCGGAACATACCAGCCCAAGTGTCAAGCAACGAATGTCTCAGACAAGCATGATGTGTAATATGAGACACAGAATAAAACTTTTTCAAGTATTCTAAAAGATAAGAGTAATATAAAATAAAGCGTAAAAGAAGAAAAATTTGAGTAAAGGTCTAACAACTTGTTTTTAACTATTTCTTTTAGTTTTGAGAAAATGACACTCTATATCTTAGAATTTTAATATCCCATATTTTTTCCTATTGACACGAAATATTTCCCATCATAAACATATTACATCTAATAGCTCAAAATATTTATTTTGTATATTTCATATAGTGATAATTTATTTTCTATATATTTTATATAGTGACAGTCTATTTAGTATATTTTTTTATATAGTGACAGTGTTGTATATAAATTGTACAGTGACAATCTATTTTGTATAATTTTGTATAGTGACAGTCTATTTTATATATATTTTATATAGTGGCAGTATATTATATATATTTGTATAGTGACAATCCATTTAGTATATATTTTGTATAGTGACAGTCTATTTTGTATATTTCTGTATAATGACAGTTTATTTTGTATATATTTTGTACATTAATAGTCTATTTTGTATATTTTTTGTAAAGTGACAGTCTATTTAGTATAGTAACAGTCTATTATAAATAATTTAAATAGTAAAATCTATTTAGTATATTTTTTTGTATAAAGACAACCTATTTTGTATAGTGAAGACTATGCATTTTTCAAATTAATGATGCAACCATGTTTTTCATATGTTGACGCTCCACCACAGAGTTTAACCAATTTAATGTATGTTATTTTCATACTCGAATTCTCTATTTAGGGAATTTCTTGAAAGAAAATGACACCAAACGCCCCACTTGCATTTTAGCGATTGACAGCTTTTTTTTTTTTTTTTTTTCTTACATAAAGGATTTTCGCCATATATTGTGTGTGGAAAGAGGGAAGGCTCGTGACAGTGAAAGGTAAATTTCATAAATGATCATATAATTATGATTTTCTTTATCAAGTCATAGAATTATGCTTTCTCACATAAAATTCACAAAAGCTGCTAGTAACTCACACACAAAAAAAAAAAAAAAAAAAAAAAAAAAAAATTTTGTTTTNACATAGTGGCTGAAAAATACAACTTTTCCATAGCATTTTTTTTATTCAGCCTAACAAATAATAACCAAATTAAAATAGGAATGACCCAACCTAATATAAATATAAATAAATTGAAATAACTAAAAGTGAATCCTTCTCTCAAACTACACGTAACTTCTATATTTGGAGTATTTGCTTTTTAAAATTTTAATAATTTTAAAATAATTATATTCTCTAGTTAATATATATATATATATATATATATATATATATATATATATATATAATTATATTTGCCGGCTATTACCTTCGAAGCTGTAGTTTTCCCAATAAAAAGTTAAAAGGCCGGATCACAGTCTCTTGTGTCCCTAAATAAGAAACTTTTACGAGAAAATGACCTTTCATAGCCCCTAAAAATTTTAATAGCCCGTATTTTTTTCATTGACACGAAATGTCCCTCTGTCCCAAATATATTACATCTAATAGCCCGAAATATCTATTTTGTATCTATTTAATATATTTTTTGTATAGTGACAGTCTATTGTATATAAATTATAAAGTGACAGTCTATTATATTTAAATTATACAGTGACAATCTATTTTGTATCTTTTTTGTATAGTGACAGTCCATTTTGTATATATTTTATATAATGACAGTATATTCACTATATTTTTTGTATAGTGATAGTATGTTTTGTATATATTTCAATCTAATGCATAATGTATATTCAGTGATATTCAATTTTTTTTCATCTCCATATACAAGCGCACACTCATCTTTTGTATACTGACAGTCTATTTTGTATAGTGACAGTTTATTGTATATAAATTGCATAGTGACAGTTTGTTTTAATATATTTTTTGTATGTGACAATCTATTTAGTATACATTGCATAAAATTTGTACATAAAGTATATCGTGCATCTTGATGTATCCATAATGTATCATTAATGTATCCCAAGCGCTTTTGTGTATCCAAATTGTATAGATTGTTATGCGATGTATAAATTTTGTATATATATAATGTGTATCATGCATTTTACAATGTTTCCTAGATGTATCCCAAACGCTATTATCCAAAAAAAAAAAAAGAACTCATGGCATATTTAAGACTATAAGTTTTGAATATACTTATTTCTTTATTAATTTCGTGTTAAAATAGTTAAATAAAACACCGAGAGTATAAAGTATTTTCCCTTGTTATTCTAGTCTACAATACATGACGCTTTGAGTCCTTAACCATCATGTAACGACCCGACTGATCGTTTTGAGCTCTAGCGCGTTGTTCGGAGATTTGGGGCCATGAGTAGCTTCACTACAGGTATTAATACTTGTACGTGTGGTCGGAATTGGAATTTCGGAAGTTCAGAGTTGATTTGGAAAGAAAGTTCTCATTTCGGAAGTTTTAAGTTGGAAGAATTGACTATGGTTGGATTTTTAAATAAACGACCTTGGAATCGGGATTTGAAGGTTCCAACAGGTTCGTATGATAATTTTAGACTAGGGTGTATGTTCGAATCGGGTTTTGGATAATCCGGGAGCGTTTCAACGCCTATTGTGGAAGTTAACATTTTGGAAGAATTTCATTAATTTAAGTTGAAGTGCATTTCAATGTTATCGGTGTCCGTTTAGGATTTCGAGTCTGGGAATAGATCCGTATGGTGATTCTGGTATTGGGAGCACGCCCGGACGTGGATTTGGAAATTCATAGGTCATTTCAGGGTCATTTGGCGAAAGTCAGAAATTTGAAGGTTTTTGAGAAGTTTGACCAGAAGTGGTTTTTTGGATATCGGGGTCGGATTCCAATTTCGGAAGTTGAAGTAGGTTCGTAGTGTCAAATATGACTTGTGTGCATAATTTGAGGTTAATCAGACGTGATTTGATAGGTTCCGGCATCGAATGAAGAAGTTGGAAGTTCTAAAGTTCACAAAGCTTGAATTGAGGTATGATTCATGATTTCAGCATTGTTTGATGTGATTTGAGGCGTCGAGTAGGTCCGCGTTATGTTTTGGAACTAGTTAGTGTGATTGGACGGGGCCTCGGGTGGATTCCGGGTGGTTAACGAATCGAATTTGGAAATTGAGTAAGAGATGAAGCAGCTGAGCATCTGGTGTAACCGCACCTGCGTGAAGACCCCACAGGTGCGAGCCCGCAGGTGCGGAGAATGATCGCATGAGCAGAAGGGGGCCAAGGCTGCTGAGAACCGTAGGAGCGGAAAGGGTTGCGTACCTGCGATGGCGTAGGTGCAAGGTCAGTAGCCGCTGAATCGAACACGCAGGAGTGGCCAAGGAGCCGCAGATGCGAGGGGTCACTGGGCAGGGGAGGATTTTATAAATGGAACTTGGCCTATTTTTCTTCCACTTTTCATTTGGTTGGAGAGACTTTGGAGAGATTCAAGGGGAAATTTTCATCAAGCAACACAAGGTAAGTTATTCCCACTCATTATAAGTTAAATACATGGGTTGTATAAGAATTTAAACATGAAAATTTGTAGAAATTGTGGGGGTTTTGGTAGAAAACCTAGAATTTGATATATTTGGATTTTGACCAATCATTTGGGCATGGAATTGAGAATAAATTTTATATTTGATCTCGTGAGGTTATGGATAAAGTTTATTTTCAAAAAAATTTGGAATCCTGGCACGTTTGCCCGGGGGTGGTTTTTATGGACTTTCTGAACGGAGTTAGAAATTGTTGTAAATTGGTTTATAACGAGTATTAGAGTATATATTTATGGATTTGCACATTTATTGACTAGTTTTGGAGCGATAAGCATCGGTTGAAGTTGCTAGAAAGGTGTTGGAACCGGTTTGGGACTTCGGAGCGAGGTAAGTCTCTTTTCTAACCTTGTAAGAGGGAATTAACTCCACAGGTGAATTAAGTTGATGTGCGCTATTATTTGTGGGGGCTACGTACGCACGAGGTGACGAGAGTCTGTGCATAGCTACTATTATGCTTAAGTCCGTGTAGTTAAGGACCCAAATCATGCTTTACTTGCGATATTTGCAACCTTATTGTTAATTTAAATTGCTTAAATCATATCGAACTTGGTAAAGAAATTTTAAAAAGGGTAAACTTCATTTTTTTGACCATTAAATGAGAATTGGCATTTCCTTGGATAATTACTCCTTAATGAATTCTTGATTTGACTGTTTGAATGTGTTTTTCTTTCGTGGAGCGAGCCGAACGCCCCGGCAGATTAAATAGATGCATCTATGGTTCGCGTCGTTCGACTATCGACAGTGCACAGTTTATATTTATATGTTGGAACAGGCCGTATGACCTCGGCATTGTTTGCGCATGATAAATCTTTGGAATTCATAATATTTGCTATTGCTTCATTGGCTTGAGATATACATTGTTAAATGACAAAACCAGAGATGGAGATTTCCTAAATAATAAAAGAAATGTTTAGTTACTTATTGATTATTGAGCCTCCCGTTGTTTTATATAATTCGCGTTTAATTAAAATATCGGTACTATATTGTTAGCCCATAGTGAGTGTCGGAGTCGACCCCTCGTCACTACTTCTTCGAGGTTAGGCGAGATACTTACTCGATACGCGTTGATTTACGTACTCATACTACACTATCTTCACATTTTTGTGCAGGTGCATTTATGATTAGCGGCTTTTTAAGAGTAGAGGCGTGTATGCATATAGAGACTTAGGCGAGTTGCACTCCATATTACGACCCACAGCTAGCAGAATCTCCTTCAGAGTATTGTATTTCTCCTGTCTAATTTATATTCCGTATAGATGTTGTACTTTATTTTATATTCTTAGTTGATGCTCATGCACTTGTGACACTGGATTTTTGGGTGATTACGGGTTGTCATGTATTAAAATTGTTAAATATATTATTATTTATTCTGTAAAATTCCATCTTTTACTATTTATGAGTAGAAAAGTATGATTTCAAAAATAAAATAAAAAATAATAACCAAATTAAGTAATTCGTGTTGGCTTGCTTGATAGCGGTGTCCGGCATCATCACGACCTTTAATGGATTTTTGATCGCGACAACATGGTATCAGAGCACTAGGTTCACTTAGGTATCACGAGTCATGAGCAAGTCTAGTAGAGTCTTGCAGATCGGTATGGAGACGTCTGTACTTATCTTCGAGAGGCTACTAGGCTATTAGGAACACTTCCCTTCTTGATTCCTCATCGCGCGATTTGTTTTCTTTGAGACTTATGCCTTCATTTCCTTCCTACTCAATCATACGCGGCGTGAAGCGCTTGTTATAAATTGGGAATCGAGGAATTTAAATGGCACTACCGATGTGGTACATGATGTTTCTTCCTGCGTATTTAAATGCCTTCGTGCATTGCTATCGCACCGTGTTAGCATAATGGTGGGATGATTGTCTATGCGTCGAAGCAGTGAATGACTTGGAATGAGGTTTACTCAGTACATGATTCAGAGATTCAGTATTTTATTTTTGACAAAGGGAAGGTAATTGGACTACGAGTGTTCTGGTTTGGGGTCGATGGAGTAACGAGACTTGGCATTTTCGAGCGTGATGGATTTTTTATCTGTGATGTGGTGTCGTCGTCCTTGTTGAACGCGTTAAGGTTCATCGGTGTCATGTTCTTCATCAATTTTCCTTCGGGGAAAAACAATATGAGATGGTGTCGGAGAAGCGGTTGTTAGAGATAGTGGAGTGTAGCAATTTCAGAATTCAAATGGGTATTTCTAATGTTGATGGCTCGAGGAAGATGATTTTCGGAGGGGTTTAAAGTTGGCAGCGATTTATTGGTTCAAGTTCTTCAAAGATGGATTTTTACTTAAGGAAACAATCGGGCAGCAAAGGATGAGGAAGGACATGTGGGAGGTGTCTTACGGTAGATAAACTTCTAGAAGGCCAAGTGTGAGAAACATGAGTCGAGAAGTTGCTTAAGGAGAAAGCTTGACCAAAGTGGGAGAGTGGCAGAGTAGCATATGGGTTCTGTGGAAGGATGACTACTCACCTTGGGAAAAGTTTAGAGTGATTCGGGATTTGTGGCGGACAGTGACATTGTCTACAGACTTAATTTGATATATTGGCTATTATACGGAGGAAGATAGGATACGACAGAGCGGAGCTGCTTGATATGAAGAAGGCTACAACATGACTTTATATTGGAATGTATTGTGTCACCTTTAATTGATGTCCACGAGAGGTGAAAAGACTTGTACAACTGGTGGATGAGCATGGGCTCAAAAATGGGTTACTGATTTCGTAGTAGTTGTACCTAGTGCAGTGTCGTTGGATGATGTCGGCATGAAGTTTCGATAGGTGGGTTATATCCTATGAGTAGGTTAGCATTTGCGTGGTGTTGATGAAGATCCTACGAATAACTCCTACTGACTACCCAGGAAGAGGTCGAATATGTGCATGTGGCTAGTTATTCAGAGTGTTCATGAAGTGTTTAACAGAAAGGTTTCGAGAAATTTAGCGGGTTGATTGTGAGCGATAATGTCAATGGGGGATAAGGAATCTTGGTGGGTTCCATAGTTATGCAATAGTAACTTCAAGCCAAGTGGGAGAGCCCTACCTCCCACGATTGGATCGTTTGGCTATCTACTTATGAGGTTTCTGATTATCGACATATTGATAGGTTATTACGACTAAGGAAAGAGAACATCAGTGGTAATTTGAGCAAAGGGTTTTAGGAATGTGTGTTGTAATTGGACTTATCGATTCATGTTCAGGCTTTGGGAAGACTTAGGATTTATGCTTCGTGGAGAGGTGAGTTATAAGGAAGGCAATTCATCCAGGTGCTTCTTTGAGAGGGTGTTTAGGTGCTAGCAGGGCCTTGGAGTTTGGTTATATTCGAGACCGAGTCAGAGTGGGTGACTCTCATCAACGGTCCTAGCGGATTTAAAGTTTAAGTGCGGTGCCTAAAGATTTCGAGTCAGTAGTGTGATCAAATATCGATATTTTGGAATGGGTTATGAAAGGGGTTTGACGTATTCCATGTTATGTGCGGTCTGCGGTGTAGCATTGGAGGAATGGGTGAAGGTGACTACAGATCTATGGAGGGATTTATCAGAATGAGTGTACAATTGAATATGCGAGTGTCGCACAAGGAGGGTATGAGATGGTTCGTGGGTTTTGGGACAGCGTGATCTTGTGAAATAAGGTCACTCAGGATGAGTGCGGATTTGAGTCATTATGTTTGAAAAGAACTACTAATATTCCTAAGGCAAGTCCAGAGTAAAATTAGAAGAGGTCGTATCGGTTAGCGATGGTCGAATTGGCATGATGGTGTCAATGATCAGTTCTTTCAGCGTATTAAGTTATACGTATTATTTGTGGCGGTACGCGCGAGGATTGACGGCTGCCGTAATGTATTTTGTATGGAGGCATTCGAGTATTTTGGCTTGTTATGTGTAGATGGATACCGAAAGAATTATGGTAGGTTAGAACACAACTCGAGGTTTGTATTTTCTGCAGTGATAGGAATTCAACCACGTGTTGCAATGGTTCTCCTGAAACGATTTAAGTGAAAGGTTTCTGTATGATGGAGTGTTTACTCTATTAGTGGTTAGGAGTTATGATGGAATTTTTGTGTTCTCATGTATTGGCATGTTAGATGCATTGAACAACATGGGAATTGGAAGTGGAGGATCAAGGTAGCGGTACGGTGTAGACAAGAATGTTACGAGCTTGGATGAGCAGGAAGAGACTCATATGTTAGAGTAAGTTGGTATTGTCTTTAGCGTCACCTGTGATCAATGTCCTGTGAAAGAGGCTTTGTGTTATGATTGGCGGATCCTTTCATTAGTATGGCTGGTAGTATGGATGTGCAGACTTGCTACCTAGTGGGGAAGGTCGTGGGAGCATATCCCACAGAGGGATTATATAAGTGTGGCATGTAGTCACCTAATTGATTAAAGATTGAAACCAAGGATGAAGATTGTGGTATTGTCGCTAATGTGAGAATTTTTATGCCTGAAGGGCGCTCGGTTCATTTGGTCATGGACTGTGGAAGTTTGTTCCGAATTTGACGGTTGTTCTTGTGTGTCATGGGAAAAAAGGATCATTGTGGATCCCTGAAAGATTATTGGCCCAATGTGGTACGATCGGAATCGGTTTGAGGTCCGTAGATTGCTCTAAATGTGAATGTGGGTTCTGTATCAGGCCGGATGTGTTCATTTCAGCATAGCATTTTTTATGGAGGAGCATTCGGACATGGATATTATTTCGTTGTTGGCTATTTCATGTAATATTGTATTGTGCCATGTGGGTTGTGAGGCGGTTTGGTTATTTGCACTCGTATTGAGATCCCGGATAATTTGTGGTGTTGTGAGAGCAGGATGGCTCTCAAGGTACAAGTCATCTAATGCACCTTGGTTGTACTTGAGTTTCATAGCGTATGACGCTATCTGTCTCCCCATGATTTGTATTATGCACTTAGCGTGATTGTGGTTGATATTCGGGTATTTCGCAGGTATGAGCATTTTTGCTCGGTAAGTATTTCATTATAGATTATTATGTGTGGATCGGGTGGCACGCCGCCACGGGTATATTGTTTGATGGGGTGGCATGCCGCCACGGGTATCATGGTTGGATCGGGTTGCACGCTGCAACGGTAGCATGTGTAGATCGGGTTGCCGCAACAGTGTGATGTTGAGTACAGTTTCCCATATCTACTATTGTGTGTTTTGCTTCTCATTTTTGGGGAAGGTTCATAGTATCTTATCGGTTGTTTAAATTAGTTACGTGGGTTGATTAGTTCTTCCCAGAGTTCATTCCCTTATGTATTACATTCGAGTTTGTGGCTTGTTGGCACATTGTGGCATTATATGAGACTTGTGGAAGTGTTTGAGGTGGCTTATTGCCTAGGAAGCTTGTGGTGAGAAGAGATTATTGGACATGGGATCGGTGCGGTTAGTTTTATATGAGGCACATTAAAGAGTAAATATCGATATTCAGTCTAGAATGAGGTAATGGTTCATGTCGGGAGGAGGGACTCCATAAATTGTGATTCGGTAGGTGGTTTCGAGTTTCTACAAATCTCTTATGTCATGTCAGTATTACGAGAGTTGAAACGGGACTTATATGCTTCATGAGGTGTGTTGTGGGCGTCAGATTCTTAGGATTCCGGCTATTATTGTAGAGGATGTCATTATGGTCATGTGAATATGCGGTGCATGGTGTGAATTCGGTAAGAGTATACAATCATGTATTAGTACATCATGTAGTGATGAATACGGTGCTCGTATGTTGGAAAAAGACCTGGTAGAGAATTTCGGATGTTAGAATTTGGTTCTAAGCCTTATTTGACTAGATAAAGGGAGGATTTTTAGGTTTGCTCGAGCTAATGTGCTCAACTGGGTTGTGGTAGCACGGGTAGGTGCACGAGGTGTTAAGCAATGATTTTAGACAACTCTAGAGCAGTTCTTAGCATGTTCGAGGACGAACGTATGTTTAAGTGGGAGAGAATGTAACGACCCGACCGGTCGTTTTGAGCTCTAGCATGTCATTCGACGGTTTGAGGCCATGAGTATCTTCACTTCAGGTTAAGACTTGTACGCATGGTTGGAATTGGAATTTCGGAAGTTCAGAGTTTATTTGGAAATAAAGTTCTCATTTCGTAAACTTTAAGTTGGAAAAATTGACTATGGTCAGGTTTTTGAGTAAACGACCTCGGAATTGGGATTTGAAGGTTCCAACAGGTTTGTATGATGATTTTGGACTTGGGCATATATCCGGATCTTATTTTGGATGACCCAGGAGCGTTTCGACACCTGTTGTGGAAGTTATCATTTTGGAAGAATTTCATAAATTTGGGTTGAAGTGCATTTCAATGTTATCGATGTCCGTTTGGGATTCCGAGTCAGGGTATAGATCCGTATGGTGATTCTGGTATTAAAAGCGCATCCGGACGTGGATTTGGAAGTCCATAGGTCATTTTAGGGTCATTTGGCGAAAGTCATAAATTTGAAGGTTTTTGAGAAATTTGACCGGAAGTGGACTTTTAGATATCAGGGTCGGATTACGATTTTGGAAGTTGAAGTAGGTTCGTAGTGTCGAATATTACTTGTGTGCAAAATTTGAGGTCAATCGGACGTGATTTAATAGGTTCGGCATCGAGTGAAGAACTCTGAAGTTCTAAAGTTCACAAAGCTTGAATTGGGGTATGATTCATGATTTGGGCGTTGTTTGATGTGATTTGACGCCTCGAGCAGGTCCGTGTTATATTTTGGAACTGGTTGGTGTGATTGGACGGGGCCTTGGGTGGATTCCGGGTGGTTAACGGATCGAATTTGGAAATTGAGGAAGAGCTGAAGCAGTTGGGCATCTAGTGTAACCGCACCTGCGTGAAGAGGGCTGCAGGTGCGGAGAATGCTCGCAGGAACGGAAGGGGGACAAGGCTGCTTAGAACCGCATGAGTGGAAAGGGTTGCACACCTTCGATGGTGCAGGTTCTAGGTCAGCAGCCGCAGAAGCGGCAAGAGCTGCAGGTGCGGACGAAGTGCCGCAGAAGCGGACGCGTAGGAGCGGCCAAGGAGCTGCAGATGCGAAGGGTCGCTAGGCAGATGAGTATTTATAAATGGGACTTGGCCCATTTTTCATTTGGTTGGAGCGACTTTGGAGAGGTTCAAGTGGAGATTTTCATCAAGAAACACAAGGTAAGTGATTCCCACTCCTTATAAGTTAAAGACATGGGTTGTATAAGGATTTAAACATGGAAATTTGTAGAAATTGTGGGGGTTTTGGTAGAAAACATAGAATTTGGTATTTTTGGATTTTGACCACGAATCTGGTCATGGAATTGAGAATAAGTTTTATATTTGAGCTAGTGAGGTTATGGGTAAAGTTTATTTCGAAAATTTTCTGAATTCGAGCACGTGGGCCCGCGGTGATTTTTATCGGCTTTCTGAACGGAGTTGAAAATTGTTGTAAATTGGATTATAATGAGTATTAGAGTATATATTTATGGATTTTCACATTTATTGACTAGTTTTGGAGCGATAGGCATCGGTTCGAGTTGCTATAAAGGTGTTGGAGCCGGTTTTAGGACTTCGAAGCGAGGTAAATCTCTTTTCTAACCTTGTAAGAGGGAATTAACCCCATAAGTGAATTAAGCTAATATGTGATATTATTTGTGGGGGCTACATACGCACGAGGTGACGAGAGTCCGTCCGTAGCTACTATTATGCTTAAGTTCGGGTAGTCTAGGACCCAAATCATGTTATACTTAAGATGTTTGCAACTTATTGTTAATTTAAATTGCTTAAATCATATCGAACTTGGTAAAGAAATTTTTAAAAGATTAAACTTTATTTCTTGGACATTAAATGAGAATTGGCATTTACTTAGATAATTACTCCTTAATGAATTCTTGATTTGACTGTTTGAATGTGTTTTTCTTTCGTGGAGCGGGCCGAACACCTCGGCAAATTAAATAAATGCATCTATGGTTCGCGTTGTTCGACCCTCGACAGTGCACAGTTTATATTTATATGTTGGAACGGGTCGTACGACCTCAACTTTGTTTGCGCATGATAAATCTTTGGAATTCATAATATTTTCTATTGCTTCATTGGCTTGAGATATACATTGTTTAATGATGAAACCAGAGATGGAGATTTCCTAAATAATAAAAGAAATGTTTACTTACTTATTGATTATTGAGCCTCCCGTTGTTTTATATAATTCGTGTTTAATTAAAATATTGGTACTATATTGTTAGCCCATAGTGAGTGTCGGAGTCGACCCCTCATTACTATTTCTTCGAGGTTAGGTGGGACACTTATTGGGTACGCGTTTATTTACGTACTCATATTACACTTGCTGCACATTTTCGCGCGGGTGTATTTATGATTAGCAGCCTTGTAAGAGTAGAGGCATGTATGCATACAGAGACTTAGGCGAGCTGCACTCCATATTACGACCCGCAACCAGCAGAATCTCCTTTAGAGTATTGTATTTCTCCTGTCCAATTTGTATTTCGGACATATGTTGTACTTTATTTATATTCTTAGTTGATGCTCGTGCACTTATGACACCGGATTTTCGGGTGATTACGGGTTTTCATGTATTAAATTGTTAAAGATATTATTATTTATTCTGTAAATTCAATCTTTTACTATTCATGAGGAGAAAGGTATGATTTCAAAAAAAAAAAAAAAGAACCAAATTAAGTAATTAGTGTTGGCTTGCCTGACAACGGTGTCCGGCGCCATCACGACCTTTAATAGATTTTGGGTTGTGACACATCAACTCGAAAAAGACAGAAACTTCATAGGTAGCATCAACGAAAATCAATTAATTACAAATACTTTGCGTATATAAAGCCCTCATTCAAAGTGAAGAACACATAATATTTTCAGCACATAATATTTTCAGCTCTTAAAGTTGATTTTTATTAGCTTTAGCGTGGTACAAAATAAAAAATCAAACATGATGAGGTTAGGACAAAAATTAATGATGGACAAGTCACATATTTTCTACGAGGATATATACTTTTAAATAAGAGGAAAAGATATGAAATACATTATCCTTATAGCTTGGAACAAGAAATAAAATAACAACTCAATTAAAAGACAAAATAAATGGGATATAGTAGTACAAAGAAGATGAATTCAAGCTATATAAATGGGCACGTGCTATTCTGAATTATTCAATTGCTAGAAGACCAATTTAGGCTAGTCATTATAATTTATTTGGGGCTATAAATTATATGGCTTAATTCATGGATAGCGAATGATAATTGTTTCCACAGGCCGGCTACAAATGAAGTTTGCTCTAGTTTTACGGGAATATGACACCTAAAAGTCGGTCCAATACAAAATAAGCAGGCCGCCTGTACAATCAGCGACCTACTGTTAGACCTCAAACAAAAAATTTAGAAACCCAACTCTCTGCCTGTATGTTCTCTTTGCAGGTTGATTTGTCGTCCAAAAAAGTTCCTCTTTTTTTTCCCGAACATGCCGATGCAAATAGATTTTTCCCTTAAAGCTTGTTTGAATGTTTGTTACTTATTGTATTTGTAACAACCCGACCGGTCGTTTTGAGCATTTGTAATTCGCTCGGTAGTTTGAGGGCATGAGTAGATCCTTATGATGTATTGTTATTTATGTGAATCGTCGGTTTTGGGGTTTTAGGTTATTCAGAATCAATTTGGAAGATTGAGTTCTTCGTGGGAGCTTTAAGTGGAAAGAGTTGACCAAGTTTGAATTTTCGAGAATTTGACCCCGGATGTGAATTTTGATGATTTAGTTAGCTCCGTTAAGTGACTTTGGACTTAGGAGCGCGTCCGAAATATAATTTGGAGCTCCGTGGTAGAATTAGGCTTGAATTGGCGAAAATGGAAAATTTGGCGATTTTAGTCGGCAGTGAAAAATTAGGTATCAGGGTCAAAATGAAATTCCGAAAGTTGAGGTAGGTTCGTAGTGTCATTTGTGACGTGTGTGCAAGATTTGAGGTTATTCGAACGTGGTTTGGTAGGTTTCGGCGTCGTTGGTGAATTTCGGAAGTTTAAAAGTTCTTAGGCTTGAATATGAGGTTAATTTGGTATTTTGTTATTATTTTCAGTATTCCGAGGGTTAAACTAATTTCGTATATTGGTATAGGACTGGTTGGTATCATTGGTTGAGGTCTGAGGGCCTCGGGTTTGTTTCAGGTGATTTAACGAATTGAATTCTAGAGTTGGAGGTGCTATTTTTATGGTGTTTTGAGCTGCTGGTGTTTTTCCGCACCTGCGGATGGGGAGCTGCAGGTGTGATGGTCGCATGCGCTGTATATTGATCACAGATGCGGAAAGGGAAGGCTGGAGCATTGAGCGCAGGTGCGAGGAAAGAGGCGCAGGTGCGGAAGCTGGTGAGTTAAGTGGATTGCGCAGGTGTGGTGCTTGGAACGCAGGTGCGGACCTGCTGGGCAGAAAACCCCAATTCGAGGTTTTCTTCTCCATTTTTGGATTTTTGGATTTGAGGATCTCGGGAGAGAGACGATTTTTGAAGGATTTCAAGGAGCAACGTTGGGGTAATTGATTGTAACCTATAATGGTATAAATTTCATGAATCTATGGCCTTATTCATCATCTAATTGGGAATTTGAACTAGGAATTTGGGAATTTAGGGCTTGAAAATTGGAGAGTTTAATTTGGGAATTTGAGGGACCAAATGAGGTCGGATTTTGATAAATTTGGTATGGTTGGATTCGTGAGTGTATGGGATTTCTAGTTTTGTAATTTTTGTCGGGTTTCGAGACGTAGGCCCAGGGGCCATGTTTGAGCCGATTTCGGGATTTTGGTCTAATTAGATAGTTTTTCTTGTGGAATTCATTCCATTAGCGTTTATTGATGGTATTGTACTGGTTGTGAATAGATTCAGAGCTTTTGGAGGCCGAGTCGAGGGGCAAGAGAACCCCGATGTAGGATTTCTAGGTTGTTAAGATAAGTAACTCTTTTAAACTTAGTGCTGAGGGTATGAAACCCTGAGTTAGGTGTTATATGATTCGTATTGAGGTGACACACATGCTAGGTGACGGGCGTATGGGCGTGCACCTTGTGAAATGGGACCCTATGGTTCCCATGGCCCAGTATAGTGGCCCTATTTTGTCGATATCTGTGTTTTTACCATGTGATAAAGTAATTGAGCTGTCAATCATGCTAGATATCATACTTTATGCCGATATTGTTGAGACCCATAGTGGTTGTTTCTTGCTGTTATTTCACAGACTTCATTGATATCTTGTACTCAATCATGTTCATGCATTCATACCATATCTCAGTCTCAATTGTTAATTGTTGATGCATCATATTCTTGTTGATGGGCTAGTTTCATGACATTGTGAGCCCGTGAGTGAGACTGGAGAGATTGATGACTGAGTAAGGCCTAGGGCCTGGTTATGAGGATATTGATACCGTATCATGTGAGTTGTCTGTGCAGCACGTGAATTGTCTGTGCCGATCCAGGTATTGATATTATAGCACGTGAGTTGTCCGCGCAACACGTGAGTTGTCCATGCGGATCCAGATATTGATATTATGGCACGTGAGTTGTCCGTGCAGCACGTGAGTTATCCGTGCAGCACGTGAGTTGTCTGTGCTTAGCGCTTGGGCTGTAGGAGCCCCTCCGGAGTGTGAACACCCAAGTGAGCGCAGTCGACTATAAACATGTGTGGATTGAGATACATGGCATTTGCATGGACACATGACATACAAGCATTTGCATGCACGCATGGCATACATGCATAGAGATGCATTTTTCCTCATGTTATGTAATATCACGTCGTCCATGACTTATTATACACATTGACATGTGGGCTCAGAGAGGTATTTTGTACTTGTTATTTTAAAAGAAAATGAAACATCTTACTTATTGCTGAAAAGATTTTGGGAGAAATCATAGTTTTCAAACTTACCTATATTTCGACACTTTTGGAAAAAGATTTGAGTTCTCACTAAGATATTTGAAAAGCATGCCTATTTTCTGGAACTGTGATCGAGTTGAACATTTTACTTCTGAGATACTCTTTCTATTACTTGTATTATGCTATTGCGAACTGTTGTAGGATACTAGTATTGGACCCGACCTAGGGTTAGCTCGTCACTGCTTTCAACCTAACGTTAGGTTTGTTACTTACTCAGTACATGGGGTCGGTTGTACTGCTACTACACTCTGCACATTGCGTGCAGATGTCGGTTGTTGTGCTCGATGATTGCGGGACTTGAAGATGTATCGGCGTCCCTGTTGTAGTTGCCTCCTTTGTTCGGGGTAGCCTTAGATTATAAAACTCTGTTTATTTACTTTTCAAATAGAATGTGTATTTATTTCATTGTTGCTTTGTGATGTGTGGCTAGAATTCATGGTTTAACACTTTATGTGCCTTAAAATTTATGTGCGTTAATGATAAAAATACACTTTGTATGTGCATAATGGAGTCTATTTCATATGTAGGTGAATTGGAGATGGAAGCCGAGCTAAATGGATGCATAAACGTCGAAAATACGCTCAAGAGGCGAAGAGGAGTGCACCGGGCTATATCCGGGCGTTTGAGCCTTAAGGCCAGGCCTGGCCTGGCTTTATCCAGGCGTTTGAGCCTTAAGGCCAAGCCTCGCCTGACTTTATCTAGGCGTTTGAGCCATAAATCCAGGTCCCTGGTCTGGTCCAATCCGAGTTTTGAAGATTTTAAGTATTTCCTGGTTTGAATAGAAGCCTCCTACACGTTTAGGGTTTGTCCCAAACATATAAATAGACCCAAAAACACAACTTGGAGGAAGGGACGCCATTAGAGACAAGAGACGCCTGTGGAATACTACTCAGAGAAGCAAAACATTAATTTTTACATCTTTTATTCATTACTTTATAGTTTAATTATGCAAGTTATTTTGGGTTTGATTCTTATGAACATGTTTAGCTAATTTCTTTAATCTAGGGTTTTGGTGGAACCCGTTGGGGGATGAACTTATTATGTTATTAATATAGTTTTGATTGGTTGATTAATCTCTATTTGTTTAACTACGTTCTTGTTGTAGTTNGAGGAAAGTCATAACCGAGGTTTTAGAGGTTGGATTAGAAATAACGATATCTCAGGTGCAATCTAAAGTGAACTGCAATGCAATCTAGCTAGTGTAACTTGAGAGAGTGCGTCTAGTAAATTATCATAATTACTTGAGAGAGATTTATGGTAGATAAAGTGTTCATGATTGATAGAGACAACTAATCAAACTATAAGAAGTATCTGAGAAGGAAGTTTACCGACGGGAGAAACCATAACCTTAGACCTTTATTATAATTGTTTACACCATATTGTTAGTTAATTGTTAGTTTATTGATTTTGTTAGTAGAAATAGTAAAACATCACTAATTTATATTCAAAAGTCTTGACAGAATTGATTAAGTAAAAGTTGTGTATTCTAACGACTTGCTTGATACGTTAACTCCATGTGGGATCGACTCTAGGCATAATACCCCGGATTATATTTGCAACGCACGCTTAGTCTTTTATTAGACATAGCTGAGCGTGATCAAATTTTGGCACCGTTTCCGGGGAGTTAACGGTATTATCAAGTATAGTTGTAGGTGTACATATTACTAGGTTTCAAGTTTGAATTTTTTTTAGTATTTGATTTTTATTTTCTTTATTTTATTTGTATTTGTTAATTTGAAAAAAAACATGGCATCATGGAATTATGAGAGTTTAGATGTTAGTAATTCTACTTTTGATCCTCGTTATGCATATTATGAAGGAAACCACCCAGAGAAAAATTATCAAAATATTCCCGAGAGCGAGTTATGTGCACCAACTCAATCTTATGTGTGGAAGGTGTGTGATAACTGTGGTGGTCAATATGGTCACTTTCATGGTTGTGCTTATATTTCTTATCCTCCCCCAACCCCTTACTTTGATGGTTCTTCTTTTTCTTGTGAAGTTCATAGGAACAAAGAACCCAGGTATGAGGACCTGAAAAAGATCAAGGATATGCTAAAGTGCCTTGTAGAACAAAATGATAAGATACAAATGTGGGTACAAAGGCAAGATGCAACTATTCGCAACTTGGAGGCTCAAGTGAGTCAACTAGTTGACGCTTTCTCAAAAGAGGCAAATATTCACAACTTGGAGGCTCAAGAGAATAAAGTAATTGAGCCCTGTAAAGCGCAACAAGTTGACATTGTGGATAATAGCCAATATGAGTATGAATTGGCTGCAGAAATTGCCATTATATTGGAGGATTTAAAAAAATACGAGGATGAGCTAGAGGAGAAGGCTAGAGTAGAACACCAACAATCAATCGAACTAGATTTTGAGGATGCCAATGTCGTAGAAGAGATACTAGAGTCAACCAAGGATATTGAGGATACATATTTAGTTGACTTTATTGTCATTAGTGTTAAGGATGTTGACAATCCCAATGTTTGCGTAGTTGAGCTCATTAGTCCACACTCCAAGCACTTTTCCACATTGTGTAGATGATGATATGGAAATAGAGTCATCCAAGCCACTTGAGGAGTCAAGGAGTAAGGAACAAGATTCCTACATTCTGGAATTCTTGTTGCCAGAAATTCGGGAATACACATCTCATCGAAAGGCCAAGAAGCGCATATTACTACATTATTTTATTGGGCCAGGCAGATTCGTTCCACCACCCCAGGAGCACGATCATAGAGCAGAATCAAAACTTGGGGTCCAATTCATAAGTTCAAAGTGGAGGCATAAAGTGATTCAAACAGTTGCTCGAAGGAGCATGGAAAGCATAACTAAGGGAAAAGATGGCGAAGCTACTTGGATTAGGGAGTTTCTTGCACCTTACTTTTATTTCTTGTTTTGTCTATATGTGATGCACTGAGGACATTGCATAATTTACGTGTGGGGTGTTGTACATATTTGTTGTGAGTTGTTGTGTTTAGTGTGTTAGTAGTTTTAGTTGTTCATGTTAGTAAGTTAGTTTTCTTTTAAGTGGTGTAGCTTTTTCTGTAGTCTTTTTATTTTAGGTAGAACAAAACTGGAAAAAAAAAATTTCCTTGTTAGAAATATGTGGACTCTTCCCGACGATGGATCTCCTAGACAGTTCTCTTGGGGGAAGTAAGTCTAGAGAAAATACCAAAAAGATTTTTTGTTTTTTTTTTGTTTTAGGTAGTGTAGTAACTCCCCCTTGGTTTTTCTTTGGACCACGGTTCTTTTTCAAGGGTTTTTAATTGAACCGGGTGTAGGTAATTTTTAATTTTTAGGAGTAGTAACCACATGGTTGAGGGATTAATCGTAGCAAAACTTTGGCACGGTATGATGCCTTGAGAATAGTCAGTACTGTGGTTGTGACGCTTAGGCTCAATTTTTTGACTCCAGGATAAATACCTTAAATCGTGGACTCTTAAATTTTCTTAATTTCTTTGACTGGAGTTTCGTGATAGATCCAATCCTGAGTGAGTTATGTGTCATGTGTGTGTGAGGTTTGTATGTTATTATGTGCATTGCATTTGATGTCTAGAACTTGTCTCGTGTGTATGCAAAGCGAAATAGAAGTTTTGTTCGGTCTTAGAAGTGATATATGCATTTCTTTGTTGAGCCAGATATATATTTTACCCACCTAATTGTTATGTATCGTAGTTAACCCCGTTGAGCCTTTAATCCTATTTCTTTGGCAACTAGATTACAAGACATACCCCTTTATTTGAATCGATCTTATATTTGAACCTTGTCACTTCTCGTAAGCACTGGAAATGTTATGAAATATGGAAAAATTAAAGTGTGGGGTGGTAGGTTGGTTTTTGAGGGGAATAATTGAAATAAGGAGAAAGGTGTACTGTTTTTAAAAGTAAGAGTCACTTGAAAAAAAAATAGAAAATAAAATAGTTGTATTGTTGTGAAAGAAAAATATATATGTGGTGACTCTTAATGTAACTGTGCTTAAAGAAGTATGGGGTAATAACATTGATGTGAAGGTGGAGTTTGGCTTAATATTATTTTGAGGTTGAGCGCTAAACTATATGTATTAAAGTGCTTAGGGAGGTGTAGTCACTCTTATATCTAAATGTATCCTACCCGTCCCGCAGCATACATTACAACCAAATAAAGCCGTACTTGATCCTAGACTGAATGAGCTTGATTAGTAGAGTAGTACACTACGGGCAAGCCTATGGTGCATCTTTTGTGGCATATGAATATTATTTCTGAGAGCGAGTGAATTCTTTCTATCTTGAGTTCCTAAGTGTTCTTAAATTTTATTGTGTGTGGAACTAGCTCTTTGATTTGGTGAGGGCACATGATTCATGAAGGAAAGGTAATGTTGTTGACCTCTAAGTTAGAGTAGTTAGTGAATTGTGAATAAAGCATGGTATTTGTGAGTCGATTATTGAGGCGAGGATGTCACACCTCTGTGCTTGAACTGTTTTAAAAATTCTTGGTATAACGTGTTAAGGGATTTGCTTAATAAGTTGTGTACATGAGTGTAGTTTGATTGCTCGAGGACGAGCAAAAGTTTAAGTGTGGGGTGTTGATGTGTGGCTAGAATTCATGGTTTAACACGTTATGTGCCTTACATTTTATGTGCGTTAATGATAAAAATACACTTTGTATGTGCATAATGGAGCCTATTTCATGTGTATGTGAATTGGAGATGGAAGCCGAGCTAAATGGATGCATAAACGTCAAAAATACGCTCAAGAGGCGAAGATGAGTGCACCGGGATATAGCCGGGCGTTTGAGCCTTAAGGCTAGGCCTGGCCTTGCTTTATCCAGGCGTTTGAGCCATAAAGCCAGGTCCCTAGTCTGGTCCAATCCGAGTTTTGAAGATTTTAAGTGTTTCCTGGTTTGAATAGAAGTCTCCTACACGTTTAGGGTTTGTCCCAAACATATAAATAGACCCAAAAACACAACTTGGAGG
>ML333626.1:0-13258 GCA_005239505.1 Nicotiana paniculata
GCATCCTCCCCTCAAAGTTGTGTTTTTGGGTCTATTTATATGTTTAGGACAAACCCTAAACGTATAGGAGACTTCCATTCAAACCGGGAAATACTTAAAACCTTCAAAACTCGGATTGGACCGGACCAAGGACCGAGCTTTATGGCCCAAACGTCCGGATAAAGCCTGGTCAGGCCTGGCGTTAGGGCTCTAACGCCCCCCAAATGTCTGGTCCTACCAGGCTTTATAACCCAAACGCCCAGCTATAGCCTGGTATGACCAGGCTTTATAGCTCAAACGCCCGGCTATAGCCCGGTTCACTCCTTTTCGACTCTTGAGCGTATTTTTGACATTTATGCATCCATTTAGCTCGGCTTCCATCTCCAATTCACCTACACATGAAATAGACTCCATTATGCACATACGACATGTATTTTTATCATTAACGCACATAAAATGTAAGGCACATAATGCTTTAAACCATGAATTATAGCCACACATCATGAAGCAAGGGATACAAACAATATTCAGGACCTCATTCAAATTCCTGTGAACATGGCAGAAGACAAACACATGGTTGTTCAGGAGGTAGCAATGCCCAGTATTGCTAATGTTACCTCGAGCATCGTGAAGCCTAGAATATATGGGCACTTTAAGCTGAAACAGAGCATGATCCAGTTACTTCATGCAAACGGGCAATTTATGGGTCTTCCACACGAGGATCCTCAGCAGCACATTCTGAACTTCTTGGAGATTAGTGATACTTATATCACTAACGGGGTCACGCCAGATTATGTGAGGCTCACGCTTTTCCCATTACCTCTGTTGGGAGAAGCAAAGTGATGGCTAAAGGCAGAACCAACTAATTCCATTACAACATGGAGCGATTTGGCGAGAAAATTTCTGGCAAGGTTCTTCCCTTCAGGCAAGATTGCAAAGATCAGAAGTGAGATAGTCTCCTTTAAACAGAAAGCCGGCGAATCTTTATATTCAGCATGAGAAAGGTTCAAGGGGCTACTCAGAGATTGTCCTCATCACAATCAGACAAACGAAGTGTTATTTCACACTTTCATTGAGGGGCTCTATGCCCAAACAAAAATTGTGGTAGATACAGCAGCTGGAGGTCAGGTATTGGAGAACAATTATGATGAAATATTTGCACTATTGAATAAATTCTCCAAAAGCAATCCAGACTGGCAAGGTGAGATGGGAAGGAATGCGGTTCAAAAGTCACCAGGGGTTCTTGAACTAGATGTTGTCTCAGCATTGTTAGCTCAGATCTCTACATTGACTAACCAAGTCAATCAGATGAACCTGATCATTAACAAGCAATAGTCTCAACCACTTCAACAGGCCCAACCAGTGCAACAGATTCAGGTATTTTGTGAAGTCTGTGGAGAGGGTCACATGAGCAATGTATGCCCAGCAAATCCAGAGTCTTTATATTTTGTGGGTAATGTAAATCAAGGCCAAACAAATCAGTATGGGGACACTTATAATCCCAACTGGAGGAACCACCCAAATTTCTCTTGGGGTGGTAATCAAGGCAATCAGAATCAATATCGGCCTCAAGCACCTCAACAACAATACAGATCACCTCAGGCTGAACAACAATCAGCTAGCCTTGAGGAGATTATTGATGAATGACCAACTTGCTTTCAATCAGAAAATAATGGCTGATCACCAGGTCCAAGCAGCAGCAATGAGAAATTTGGAACGCCAAATGGGACAACTTGCTAGTGCCCAAAATACCATACCAGCAGGAGCTCTTCCTAGTGATACTGATCCCAATACTAAGGCTCAAGTCAATGCAATTACCTTGATAAATGGAAGAATACTAGAAGAAGCTCCAAAGACATAGAAGGATACAACTCATCCTGAAGGACAATTAGTTCCCAAGCCAGTTGAGGGGAATGAGAAAGATGATAAAGGACCCGAGCCAGTAATTAAAACAAGGCCACCACCTCCGTTTTCCACAAAGACTGCAGAGGCAAAAAAATGATGCTAAGTACAAGAGATTCCTAGATATGTTGAGCCAAGTGAGTGTGAATTTGCCTTTGGTGGAAATTTTGCAAGAAGTGCCTAAGTATGCGAGGTATCTCAGAGATATTGTGGCAAATAAACGAAGAAAATGCAGAGTTCGAAACATTTGCACTTACTAAAGAGTGAAGTGCCAGAGTTCAGAGTAAACTTCCTCCTTAGTTGAAGGATCCTGGGAGTTTCACAATTCCTTTGTCTCTTGGAAAACAAGAAGTTGGTAGAGCCCTGTGTTATTTAGGGGAGAGTATAAATTTGATGCCATCTTCTTTGTTCAAGAAAGTTGGATTGGGGGTTCTTAGACCTACCACAATCACTTTACAGTTAGCAAATAGGTCGTTAATTATGCCGGAAGGAATTATTGAGGATGTTCTAGTTTGAGTGGGAAAGTTTATTCTTCCCGCTGATTTTATTGTGCTTGATTACGAGGTAGATGAGGAAGTGTCCATTATTTTTGTACGACCATTCTTAGCTACTGGTGGAGCAATTATTGATGTGAGGGCATGGAAGTTAAAAATGAGAGTTGACGATGAAGAGGTCACTTTTAATGTGTACAAGGCACTTAAACTCCCAAAGCATTATGAGGACCTGTGCATGATTACTGTGGTCAACGTGAAGGGGATAGAGCAGAGTCCTTTTGTGAATGGCAGTGATCCAGAGGAGGTGGTGTTGCAAGCTGAGGGTGTAAAGATAACTGAGAAAAGAGCCAGAGATGAAAAAGGAGACCCGTTAAGAGCGTGTAAAAAGGCTAGGTTTCATGGGAGAAAGAAGAAGAGAAAGCGCCCAGCCTGAGCAGAGTAGCAGAGTCGTGACACGACTATAAATAAGGCGCTTGTTGGGAGGCAACCCATCCTATATATCTTTTATTTTTTTTTATTTTTTTAAGTGTCGAGTTTTTTGTTGTTTTTATTTTGCAGAGTAGGGGAAAGTCTGAGTACCCAAAGTTGAAGCTGAGGGGCATGTTTGAGCTTAAGTGTGGGATCATCCCGACTCTAAAGATTGAGAATCATGTCCGAGCTAGGCCCGATAGGGTCTCAGGGAGTATTTCTCACCCTTGTTTTAATGTTTTTCTTTGTGATCATGCATCGAGGACTATGCATAACATAAGTGTGGGTTGGGGAAACTACTTTCTGAAGTGAAGTGCAATTGTATAAAATTATTTTTTTTTGTTAAGAAACGAAAACAAAAATAAAAAAATAGAAAAAGTTCAAATTTTTCCCAACGATGGATCTGTTGGACAATTTTCTTGAGGGAAAAAGTCCGATTTAAAAACGCCAAAAAGATTTTTTATTTTTGTAGGATAGTTAGGTAGTATCCCTTGGCTTTTCTTTGGGCAATGATTCTTTTCCAAGGGTGTAACTTGAATCGGGCAACTTAAAATTATTATTTTTTAGTAGATAGGAAGAAACTGAGTAACTTAGAAATACCAATTGACATGTTTGGTGCCGGCATATTAGGTTATGACATACATTCTGTTTTTCCTTATATTTGGTTTGACATATGATGCCTGAGTANGAAATTGAGATTTTTGCACCTTTACCTCCTAAGACACTTAGTTGCTAAAAGAAGTAAGGTGAGATAAGGGGGAATAGTTTTTGAGTGGAGCCGTGGAAGGGCCCTTTGGTGCATTAAAATTGAAATCAAAAGCCACTAGACAATGAACTTTCATGTATGGAGTGTGTGGAGAAAGAAAAAAAATATTGTTGTAAAAGAAAGAAGAAAAAAAATGATAGAAGAAGTATTTAGAAAAAGATACACACCTCCAAATTTTATTAATATGTGCTAGTGAAAATATAGAAGTGCTTAATTGAAAAAAAAGGCTATGTTGAATATGAATTGTGGAAAGGGAATTTGTTAAGAAGAATATGTGTTGATTTGTGAAGGTAGTGTATTAAAGTACTTAGGAGGGTTAGTCACTATTCCTAATTATATCCTACCCGTCCCTTAGCCTACATTGCAACCTTAAAAGCCCTAATTGATCCTAGATTTTGCTAACTTGAATTAGTGGAGATCTACACTACGGGCAAGCTTATGGTACGACCACGGGATGCATATGAATTCATTGTGAGAGTGAGTGAATTGTGTTCAATTGTGTGATGTCCTTAAATTATGTTCAAAAGCATATTTGAATGTGTAGACTAGTTATATTCACTCTTTTGTTGTTGGTGAGGGCACATGATCTCATGAACGATTGGTAATGTTGTAAACATTCTTGTTGGGTAGGTGCGTGAATTGAGAGGGCTTAGTGGTTGCAAGTTGACTCTTGAGGTTGGATGGTTGCTATTAGGTTGTTGGTATGATTGATTAAATTGTTATACTTGGGCATGTTTAAAGAAGGGGAAAATGTGAAATTGTGTATGTTCATACTTGGTTGCCGGTATCGATCATAGTCAAGGGGTAAGGTGTGTGATTGAAAAGTAAAATACTCCTTGATAATGAACTTTGTACGTGTTGAAGGGTAGTATATTGTCACATTGCTAGAGGACGAGTAAGAGTCTAAGTGTGGGGTGTTGATGTTTAGCTTAAAGTGTATAGATTTCTATGTGTATCGCCTCATATTTTACTATTGTTTCATGAGTTTTAGATGTTAATTGTTATGGTTTATACTAATTTGAAGTGTTTTTATGTTTAGGAATGATTCGGGATGAATTGGGGGCGAAACACGCGAAATTAGAGCTAAAACGGACGAAAACCGGTCAAACCGGCAATTTGGCGATTTTGGGAACCACAGGCAGGGCTGGGCGCCACCTGTGGTGCTGGAAGCAGAATGATTTTGAAGGGCAGTGCCCTGGTGGGTGCCCGGCACTGGCCAGGGCGCCGGTGACGTGGGTTTTTCCTGTTTTGCCCGGGACATGGTTATTTCGCCCCTAACCCTACCCAACACGTATAAAAGCAAGTCTAAGCTTATTTTTGAAGGATTCATGCCACTTTGGAGAGAATATACACACGGAATTGCTAGGGAGCGAAGGATTATCAGTTTTGTTCATATTTTTTTTAGTATTTACAATTAATTCAACACTTATGCAATTGTTTGATTTTAGCATGAGTGGCTAAACACCCATTGTTCTGGGGTTGTGGTTTAGCCATGAATATTGTTATTCGACATTAACTTAACCTTGATTATAGTTCACTCAATATATGGTTNTAGTCACCGTGCTCAATTAAATACCATAATTTTAGTGCGTTCTAATAGATTAATTTTATAGGAATATAGGCATTAATCTATTGAGAATAGGCGAGTAGTGCTTCGAGAGAAGGCTATGAGAGCATTTGTCGATTAATTAGAAACCATGAGTGAATTATATGAAAGTGAGAGTTAATTAGGGTGCAATACGAGTGGTGAACTGATAACAACCCTGGAATACTTGTCTCTACTGAATACACAACAATACTCTCGTTACTTGATAATTAGTCATTTCGTAGAATAGAAGTATAAAATAGTTAAATTTCTGAATTTTATTTTGGCTTGATTAAATAACAATTATAGTGAATTAGTGAGTAGTTTACACACGTCTCTGTGGGTTCGACACTCGATTTAACATTATATTACTTGTACGACCACGTATAATTGCGTGTGCGTTTGGGACCAACAAGTTTTTGGCGCCGTTGCCGGGGACTTGAATATAGACTACTTTCTAGTTTTTCTGCATTAATTGTTTATTTCATCGAGTCTAACGTTACGTGATCTTTGCTCTAATCTCAGGAACTTCGATTGAATGCGTAGGGTCAGAAGCCAGGACAGACTTGACGGCTTTGAGCCCGAACCTTAGAGAACATTTCACTGGAGGTTGAGGGAAGCAAGGGATACAGACAATATTGAGGACCTCATTCAATTTCCTGTGAACATGGCAGAGGAACAACACATGGCTGTTCAGGAGGTAGCAATACCCAGTATTGCTAATGTTACCTCCAGCATCGTGAAGCCCAGAATCACTTGGCACTTTGAGCTGAAACAGAGCATGATCCAGCTACTTCATGCAAACGGGCAGTTTATGGGTCTTCCACACGAGGATCCACAACAGCACATTTTGAACTTCTTGGAGATTAGTGATACTTATATCACTAACGGGGTCACGCCATATTATGTGAGTCTCACGCTTTTCCCGTTCTCTCTATTGGGCGAAGCAAAGCGATGGCTAAAGGCAGAACCAACTAATTCCATTACAACATGGAACGATTTGGCGAGAAAATTTCTGGCAGGGTTCTTCCCTTCAGGAAAGACTGCAAAGATCTGAAGTGAGATAGTCTCCTTTAAACAAAAAACAGGCAAATCTTTATATTCATCATGGGAAATGTTCAAGGGGCTACTCAGAGACTATCCTCATCACTATCAGACAAACAAAGTGTTAGTTCACACTTTCATTGAGGGGCTCCATCCTCAAACAAAAATTGTGGTTGATGCAGCCGCTGGAGGCCAGGTATTGGAGAAGAATTATGATGAAATATTTGCATTATTGAATAAATTCTCCAAAAGCAATCTAGACTGGCACGGTGAGATGGGAAGGAATGTGGTTCAAAAGTCACCAGGGGTACTTGAATTAGATGTTGTATCAGCATTGTCAGCTCAGATCTCTACATTGACTAACTAAGTCAATCAGATGACCCTGATTATTAAAAAGCAACAATCTCAACCACCGCAACAAGCCCAGCCAGTTCAACCAGTGCAACAAATTCAGGTATTTTGTGAATTCTGTGGAGAGGGTCACTCGATTGATTTGTGCCCAGTTAATCCAGAGCCTGTCTGCTTTGTGGGTAATGCGAATAGGGGTCAAGCAAATCAATATGGGAAAACTTATAACCCCAACTGGAGAAACCACCCAAACTTCTCTTGGGGTGGAAATCAAGGCACTCAGAATCATTACAAGCCTCCAACACCTCCAGCACCTCAACAGCAGTACAACCCACCTCAGGCTGAACAATCAGCAATCCTTGAGGAAATTATGAAGAGAATGATGAACGACCAACTTGTTTTCAATCAGAAAATGATGGATGATCACCAGGCCCAGACAGTAGCAATGAAAAATTTGGAATGTCAAGTGGGGCAACTCGCTAGTTTCCAAAATACCCAACCAACGGGGGCTCTCCCAAGTGACACTGAAGCTAATCCTAAAGCATCTGTTAATGCTGTATCATTGAGGAATGGGAGACAATTGGAAGAAGTTTAGTCCAAGAAGAGAAAGCATGGCACTTTTAATGAGAAAGCAACCACTATTGAATCAACATCAGACAATCCAAAAGAATCGGAAAAGCCAGCTGAAGAGGCGGTAGCTGAGCAACCCCCACCATTGGTTGCAAGGCCACCCCCTCCGTTCCCTAAAAGGTTGCAAAAGGTGAAAGATAATGCCGCATACAAAAAGTTCCTTGACCTCTTGAAGCAGGTATAAATCAATATTCCACTGGTAGATATTTTGCAGGAGGTACCCAAATATGCTAAACATCAAGGACATTGTAGCCAATAAAAGAAGGCTAACTGAGTTTGAGACTGTGGCGCTCACTGAGGAAGTAAGCTCAAGAATTCAAAGCAAGCTACCTCATAAATTAAAGGATCCGGGTAGTTTTAATATCAAAATTTCAATTGGTAAGCATGTAGTCGGGTGAGCCTTGTGCGATCTTAGGGCGAGCATTAATTTGATGCCGCTATCTGTGTTCAGGCAGTTGGGGTTGGGTGAGCCACGCCCAAAAACACTGATTTTACAATTGGCTGATCACTCCCCTTCTCATCCTGAGGGAGTAATTGAAGATGTGTTGGTTCAAGTGGGCTCTTTCATGTTTCCAGCTGATTTTATTATCTTGGACTATGATCCTAATCAGGAAGTCCCATTTATTTTGGGGCGTCCCTTCTTAGCTACGGGCCGAGATATCATTGATGTGTGTGAAGGAAAAATGATGATGCAAGTTGGTGATCGAGTGGAGGTGTTTAATGTATACAAGGCACTCAAATTACCCGTACACTATGAAGAGCTATCCATGATTACTGTGGTGGACAGAAAATCGGCATCAATGGTTCCCTACATGAGTCCTGTTGACCCTCTTGAGCAAGTGTTGGTTGGGGATGAAGAAGATAGTGAGGATGAAACAAGGGGAAACATTGAGAAAGTCCTTGAAATATCCTGCAGTTAGCTCCACGGGCTAGGATAATTTGAGGAGTTGAACAAGCTTGTTACTCTGACCCCTCCTAAGCCATCTATTGAAGAAGCTCCAAAGCTGGAACTTAAACCTCTTCCAGCAAATTTACGCTATGCTTATTTTGGGAGCTCTGAGACATTGCCCGTGATCATCTCGTCCAGCCTGACCAATACACAAGAAGAGAAATTGCTTAGAGTACTTCGTGAAAGGCGATTGGGTGGACCATTGCAGATATTAAGGGAATCAGCCCGTCGTTTTGCATGCATAAATCTTTTTGAAAGATGGACACCGACCGAGTGTTGAGAAACAAAGGAGGTTAAATCCCATCATGAAAGAAGTAGTGAAGAAAGAAGTCATAAAATTGCTGGATGCAGGTATCATTTTTCCTATTTCTGACAGCAATCGGGTGAGCCCGGTTCAATGTGTGCCCAAAAAAGGAGGGATGACTGTGATTGAGAATGAGAAAAATGAGCTGATTCCTACACGCAATGTTACGGGTTGGAGAGTTTGCATTGATTATTGAAGGCTCAACAAAGCAACCCGCAAGGATCACTTTCCACTCCCCTTCATTGATCAAATGCTGGACAGATTAGCAGGGCATGAATATTATTGCTTTCTGGATGGGTATTCAGGTTACAATCAAATTTTCATATGCCTAGAGGATCAGGATAAGACCATGTTTACCTGTCCGTATGGCACCTTCGCCTTCAAGCGAATGCCATTTGGTCTTTGCAATACACCAGCCACTTTCCAGAGATGCATGATGGCTATTTTCACTGATATGGTGGAAAAATTCGTGGAGGTGTTCATGGATGACTTCTCAGTCTTTGGGTCATCTTATGGTGATTGTTTGAAAAATCTGAGCATGGTGTTGGCCCGTAGTGAAGAAACGAATCTGGTTTTAAATTGGGAGAAGTGTCACTTTATGGTGCATGAAGGTATCGTTTTGGGTCATATAATATCTAGGAGTGGCATCGAAGTTGATAAGGCAAAAATGGAGGCAGTTGAAAAACTACCTCCACCAATTTCGGTGAAGGGTGTCCGGAGTTTCTTGGGACACGCAGGATTTTATAGGCGCTTTATTAAAGATTTTTCAAAAATTGCTACTCCTTTGTGCAGGTTGCTGGAAAAAGATGTCAAGTTCAATTTTGATGAAGCCTGCCTGAAGGAATTTGAGGAGCTTAAAAAGAAATTGGTAGCTGCCCCCATAATTGTTGCACCTGATTGGTCCGTACCATTTGAACTTATGTGTGATGGAAGTGACGATGCAATTGGGGCAGTGCTAGGCCAAAGGAAAGAAAAGGTATTTTATTCCATTTACTATGCGAGTAAGACCCTTGATGATGCACAACAGAGTTACACCACCACTGAGAAGGAGCTGCTAGTTTTGGTGTGGGCCTTTGAAAAATTTAGGGCATACTTGGTGGGAACAAAAATCATAGTCCACACAGATCACGCAACAATCAGGTATTTATTTACAAAGAAAGAATATAAATCTAGATTGATGCGCTGGGTTTTATTGTTGCAGGAATTTGATGTGGAGATAAGAGACCGAAATGGCAATGAAAACCAAGTAGCCGACCATCTGTCGAGGCTGGAAAATCATGACCATGTTGAGGAGGGTGGAGATATTAAAGAAGTTTTTCCTGATGAGCAACTTTTTGCTATAACCGAAGACCCTCCTCCATGGTATGTTGATTATGTGAATTATCTGGTGAGTGGGGTACTTCCTCCGAAAATTGAATCTGAGGCAAGGAAGAGGTTCGTACGCGATGTGAAGTTTTACTACTGGGATGAGCCCTATTTGTACAAATAATGTGGTGATCAGTTAATGAGGAAATGTATTCCTGATAAAGAGGTGGAACTTGTGTTGTATGATTTTCATCATCACCTTATGGGGGCCATCATGGTGGCGATAGAACAGCGGCGAAAGTGCTACAATCTGGGTTCTTTTGGCCAACTCTATTCAAAGATGCCCATGCGTTTGTTAAAAAGTGTGACCAGTGCCAGAGAACAGGAACGATCACAAGGAAGCACGAGATGCCTTTGAATTATATCTTAGAGGTTGAGATTTTTCATGTATGGGGAATAGATTTTCTTGGGTCCATTCCCATCGTCCAGGGGAAATAAGTACATTTTGCTGGCAGTTGACTACGTGTCGAAATGGGTAGAGGCAGTTGCATTGCCGATGAATGATGCCATGGTTGTCGATGTGTTTGTGAAGAAGAATATATTCTCAAGATTTGGTACTCCACGTGCCTTGATTAGTGATGAAGGAACCCACTTTTGCAATTGGTTATTGAATAACCTTTTAGCTAAATATGGAGTCCATCATCGAGTTGCAACAACATATCACCCTCAAACAAGTGGACAAGCAGAGGTATCCAACAGAGAAAGAAAGAAAATATTAGAGAAAACGGTGAGTGTGAACAGGAAAGATTGGGCTGCAAAGTTAGATGATGCCTTATGGGCATATAGAACAGCTTACAGAACACCAATTGAGGCATCACTGTACAAGCTGGTCTATGGGAAGGCCTACACTTGCCCGTTGAGCTTGAACATAAAGCATATTGGGCCATCAAGAAGCTAATTATGAACCTTGAAGCCGCGGGTGAGAAAAGATTGATGCAGTTGGATGAATTAGATGAGTTCAGGTTGCACTCGTATGAAAATGCCAAACTTTACAAAGAAAATACCAAGAGAAGGCATGACAAGCATATTAAGCCGCGTCAATTTGAGTCAGGCCAACATGTATTATTATTCAATTCTAGGCTGAGATTATTTCCTGAAAAGCTGAAATCGAGTTGGTCAGGCCCGTTTGAGGTAGTGAGAGTCCCTCCATATGGTGCAATTGAGTTGCGAGCTATAAATGTGAAAGAAAATATTTGGTGAATGGACATAGAGTCAAGCACTATTGGGGTGGTACCATAAATTGTGATAATACCAAGGTCGTGCTCGCTGATTCGTGAGGCGAGATTCTGCGTCGTACCGCGACGTTAAATCAGGCGCTTGTTGGGAGGCAACCCAATATTTAATCGCTTTCGGAGTTAACTTTTTTTTTTTTTTTGTAGTAAGAATAGATAGATTGTGCTTTTTTGCTTCTTGTAGTCTAAGAATTGGTAGATGCAATGGCGTAGGACATGTAATTGAGTATTTAAAAAAGCTAGGGGGATCGGGTGTTCTATAAAAAATAAAAAATAAAAAATTATTTTTTAATGCCCCCAGCTCCCTGGTCAGTGCTAGGCGCCGCTGGGGGCGCTGGAAGCAGTAGCAAATTAAACCCCCCAGCGCTGGGCGCTGGCTGGGGGGGTCCGAAATTTTTTGTTTTTGTTTGTTGTTCTTTGCATTATTATTTTCTAATTACCCATACCCATTAAACCCAACCCAATTACCCATCCACACTAACACTATAACCCATCTTCTACCCAAATTCCCACACCCAAAGAAAGAACACAAACACTCCTCTCCTTCCTCTCTCTCTCTCTACCCGAGAATNTTATTCTTCTTTTTATTCTTCTTTTATGTTTTTAGTGTAGTATCAATGGTAATTCCCATCCCCCATGAGCCCTAACTCCCATTTTTTCCCTTTGTGCAATTGTAAGACTATTTTGGTGGTTGGCTTTGTTTTTGATGTTATGGTGATGATTTTTTTGGTTGGAGTAGTAAACTTAAAGTCGCTCTACTCTATTTAAAAATTGGGATGGCCATTCTCTTCCACCATTGTTGAAATCTATAGCTCACAATTTATGCTCACAAGGTATTTGTGAAATATGCTTGAATGAAGTTCTAGGTACACCGGCGAAGTCTTGAGTAACCGAGTGTCTTGTACTTGAACTTGGGATAAGTGTGGGGTGTGTAGGAATGTGATACATGTTAAAGGTTTGATCTTGAAAGCCAAAATCATGCCTTTACACCATGTATATTATGTATTAAATGTTAACTTGTTGTAGAAAGTAGTGATGTAGTGTAGTTTTGTAGTGTATACAAGGAAGTGCAACATGATATTGCCACGATTAATGTGAATTCATGTAGCCATAATCAAATATTTTTTTGAATAACTTGGGGAAGTCTTGAGTACCCATAGCTTTAGGAGGCAACACTTGCACTTTATCGCATAAAAAAAATAATAAAATCATGTAAGGAAGTGTTAATTACACCTTTGGTTTTAAGTGTGCGGTCCTTGGAGGACGGGCACCACAACCTTAGGTACAATGTTTATCAAGTCTCATATACTTATTTTTATGGTGTTGCAGGGTTACACATGGCTCGTGATAGTACAACCAAGGGCAAAGGCATTGGCAAATCCTCCTCCACCTCTCCGGCCACCCAGAAAAGAAAGCAAGGAGATGGCCCCTCCCGCCTAGCCAAAGGCAAGCAATTGTCCGAAAGCTCACACCTTGCACCTTTGAGACCCCGACCCCGGTTGGACTTAGTAGATGATGCGGCGGTTGCATGGCACAGGGACTTTGTGGCAAAAGGGACGTTATATCTCTGAGGTAGGGATCAACACTAAAGCCTTGGAGCGGAACTTTCCTGAGGTAATGAGCCAACTCCGTGCAAGGCACATGGAGAAGCTATTGACATGCCCTGTCAGTTTAACCAAAGAATTAGACCCTTTGACTAAAGCTTATTTTTAAGATGAATACGGGTTACTGATAATCAATATAATGGGAAAAATGAATAATAGACAATATTACAGAAATAAAATATTGAAGTTGATTGTATTCGAGAATCAGATGTCTTTACAAGTTGTATTACCCTCCCTTATATATGAGATTCTTATAACGTACGACTCCTGCTATGGTTACTCATTAATGACTAATTATGACATTAATGAGGCATTACAAAGGATAACGGTAATAGGGGTTCAGTTACATAACGTTCGAGTAATCAATTGTGGGTCCTTGAATCTGCCCGTAGCTTTGTCTAGATTAATTCTGACCGTGCCTCTCTCATATTTTGATCAAGTTGAATTTTCCGTGGCTGATAAGTTCATGCATTTGTTGAACTGTTCCTCTTTGTACCGTACCTCTTCAAAGAGTTACGTCCAGCTGTCGTGTTTTCCTGTGTCCACGTGACTGGCTGAGTTGTCAAAAGCTGGATTACGTGTGAAACT
>MDKI01282380.1:0-13563 GCA_005239505.1 Nicotiana paniculata
CCGAATACAACAAAGATTCTATTGCATATATTTTGGCTAAGTATATACTTACCTATATATACATTTGTAATCCAAAAATTGATAGTCTAACTAGAACTGCAAGTGGAGTAAAAGAACAAAACTTGGTCTAAAGTTTGAAAACAACTTCGAATGCAGAACATAGTAATACTAAGCATTGCAACACATGATCAGCAATATTGCCGGGCCCTACGAAATGTGAGAGTTTTGCTTCTTTGGGATTAGAGCCATTTTAGGTTGCTCTAAAGAGTAAAAATAGGAACACAATCGTCACTGCATGAGATGATGGACGGTAATTTTAAGGACTAGAATGGATCTGGTAAATTGTGCCATTTTTCGATGTTCTTCAATACAAGCTATCTGTGATTTTCAATCAATAAGGACTATAAGACACAAATCAACAATAAACCTATGATTCTGAATGATGATCGTAATCAGGATGGTGCCCTACTCGACGTTGGTCGTAATTAAGGTTTTCTTAAAAGTTTGGGCATGCGAGAATCAATCTAGGCAAGCCCCTCCCCCCTCCCCCCAAAATCTTGTTCTCTTTTTCTCCTTAGTCGGATGAATCGAGGGTTCCAAACCTTCCAAAAGCCTACTCAAAACTAAGAGGAGATGCCGCCTACTACTAAAATCTCGGGTTTTGGAGAGTAAAGAAAATCCGGGACCGAAAACAAAAGGACAGGAATGAATTGAATAACGAAAGAATATATAGAACCTTGAGCATTTTCTCCTCTCGGCAATGCAAAGGTTGAGAGTAAAAAAGAATAGTATCCTCTTAGAGTTAGATCTTGATGGAGATATCACAACTATTCTACCTGGTGGGGGTGCCCATGTGACTCGTGATGGGCGTTTGATTATTCTAAGTCGAGATTGCAGTCTAGCTAAGGCTGGTGCGCTAGAATTCAAATGTCTTGTTCTATTCTAAGGCTCGGACGTGAGATTTTCGTTTCTAACTGGATTTTATTCAAAAGATATGATCTTAGAGCTCACTTACATGATGGATTTGTCTTAAAAAAAACGACCTCGGTAGAAAACAAACAGCAACGTGAAGTTGCTGAGCAGGGAAGATGTCTTTTTTCTAGTTGGCCAAGCGCTGCTGGGCAAAAAGACATGATGGCATGAAACTCGATCACGTATGCTGGTTGTTCGTCCACTTCAAACGCTCAAAACATACCATTTTCCGTGTGAAATGACAAGGATCCCCAATTTCTCTTTATTAAGAAAGTTGGTTGTCTACTATAATTAGATTAAGATCGTAAAAACATAAGCTTGTAATCAGAGTGAAGGGCTAGGCAGGTAGTATGGGCCCTCTAACTTCCAGCTATGTGTTGTGTGGCTCCCGCAAAGCTTTATCATCAATATGATATTGGAATGGAAACAAGAAGCACGATTGGGGTCCTCGTGGTCGAAGATAATCAAACCATCAATAATAACAACGTAAGCATGAGACCTTTTGGTAGTACCGGCTTTAGAAAAAAAGAAAAACCATAAGGAAACATTATGAAAAGAAAAATCTACCTAGCAATTATTCGCTCCAAGACGCACGACAAGACCTTCGATCTCTCTCCATAATTGATATAGAAGTTGGAAAAAATCAACCACTCAAAGCTGACCTCAAAATGTTCCGCGAATCCCGAAAGATTGCCTCGGTTCGGATTGTTCTCTGCAACTCGGCAACATGTTTTAGAAGCTCTTTGAACCGCTTTCTCTTATCGCTCTGACGGTTGTTGGTTTGGTGGACCCAAATTGACTTGGCTTCGCCAAAAGGCCTCATCTCTAAAAGCCTGGCTCGCGAGGCGTCCCTCTCGCAGGCAAAGACGGCTCAAGTGGATTCAAGCGGTGATAAGGATAAGTGTTTGATTGCGAGGATGCGAATACATCCTCGGTGATTGGCATGTAAGGTGGATTATCACCAAAATACGAAAAAATTTCTCACCTAATTTACGGATCGATTGTCTCTTTTCGTTTTCTTGAGCCGAGAGTCTTCCGGAAACAGCCTCTCTACCCCTCCAGGTAGGGTAAGGTCTGCGTACACCCACTAGTGCGATTTTACTGGGTAGTGGTTGTTGTTGCAAAGAAATGAGCAGGTCAAGTTTTTCTCAAAAAAGGTATATGCTTGCAATTGCATGAACGAAAGAATATTTAGGCAATTTCCAAAACATATTGAAAATGGGTTGTCATCTCCATACATCGCCTTAGTAGTCCTCATATAATAAGCTAGCTTTTGGGGTTGATTTAGACCAAAGATCCATTTCTTATCAAAAGGATATTTTCAAATTTGAAAAGAGCTAATGAACAAATATAGAAGACTCAAACAATGCATTGAGGACTATTCAAACTTTTCCAAATGCAAGCAATAACCATATACATTACGCAGATACGAGAATGGGAGTCCAATACGGCTACAAAATAATACTCACCCAATCCATATTCTATCTGATCCTTTTTATGTGTTTGTCTAGCCCTGAAGTTCAAGATGTTAACTTCATTTATGTTTATATTAGCAGTAACGGAAGACCATATAAAGTAATAATTGAAAAGATAAATTAACAAAGATTCCATCACATCAAAGTTCTAAACCAAATAAATTTGAATATTTGAAAGCGTACAAGTATAATACTCCCGATGTGTCAATTTATGTGAGAATGACACATTTCTATTTCAAACAATTTAAATTTAAACTTTGTTTACCCTTAATGAGATGATTTATAGCTGCACAATGTCTATTTTTTATTCTAGACCACTAGTTTCACAAGTATTTCTTTCTTTCTAAAATTCCGCGTTCAGGAAAATACAATCATATAAATATGACGGAGGAAGTAATACGATTTAGTGGAATGATGTCATTCATTATAAGATGTCCACAATAGAATAAATAATAGACTTGCCTCTCGTTAATTTTGATCCTCCTTCGCTGCTCCGTCTCAGAATGCTTTGAACGATGAGAATTTCCCTTCCCATCATTGCTCTTCCCTGTCACCCTCAAAATATCATACCCCACAATAAATTTATCAGACAAAAAACAACAAATCCCAATAGCAGTTAGCTTTACGATAATGTATTCCTATATAAACAAAAGTTGTAGGTTATATACACTGACAATACAATGTTTTTCTTACACCATCAGTGTAATATAATAGTAAATTACTTACCATTTATTTAGCTTATCAATTAATGTTATTAAATAAAGTTATCTGTAATTACTTTTTGAATTTAAGTTATATATACTAACAATGGAACGTTTTTCTTACACCATCGTGTATTATGACCCATTATAGCAAGTTACCTACCATTTATTCTATGGTACTAATTAATACTGTAAAACAAGGTTGCCTGCAATTACTTTTTAAAAGACCAACTTGTGTAAATATGTTTTAGACCCGGTGCAAAGAACTTAAACCACTGTTGTGAAAAGCACCCGCTTCAGCGCTTTAAGCGCGAAGCAAAGTGTAGCGGCCAGTGTTCGCTTCTGTTGGATGAAGCGTAGCAGGTGTTTGGAAGCGGCCGCTTCTGCCAAAAAGCATGAAGCGCTATTGAAGCGTGAAGTGACTGAAGCGCTCACTTCCGTCTTCTTCAAGTTCAAACCCAGGTATGTTTTCCTCCTCGCTTCAGTGCTTAAAATAGCAGCGAAATGCTGCCAAATTTTCTTTTCAGCGAGCACTTCGCTTCTCACTTCACACTTTAAGAGAAAAGGGGTTTGTCGCTTTTCCTCGCTTCACGCTCTTCACAACACTTACTTAAACTCAACAGAAGTGTAAGAGCCCATTTGGATTGACTTACAAAAAAATGGCTTTTTAGCAAAAATAGCTTTTAAGCCAAAAAACAATGCCCAACTTATTGCTTTTGGCTTGTTTTAAGCAGTTTTAAACTTATTTTAAGCACTTTTTAACTTTGTCAAACAATGAAAAAAGCTCAAAACAGCTCAAAAGCCGGTTTGACCAGCTTAAAAGCCAATCCAAACACCCTCTAAATTATATGTAACAGTTACACACTGATAGTGCATTAACTTTCTTGCACCATCAACTCAATATAATCTGTTCTAGCATATTTCTTACTATTTATTTTAGTTTACCAATTAATGTTATTAAAAAGAGTTACCTGCAATTACTTGACAATGATCGGATTGTGTAAATATTTTTAAACCTTATATACACTGACAGTACAATACTTTTCTGACACCATAAGTGTATAACATGTTATAGCAAGTTACTTACAATTTGTTATAGATTACCAATTAATGTTATTATATAGAGTTACCAATAATTAGTTTTGAGTTTAAATTGTATTTAATAAAGGAAATTGCACGTAACTCTAGATAATAAACATTTTATTAGCAAACTAGAAAATGGCAAGTAACATACTATAATAAGTTAATTTAGATTGACGGAGTACACAGTACACGCATATAACTTAAATACATTACTCCTGATTATATAAGTTTATATTTTTCGAGCATAGAACTTAAGCTCATAGACAAATACCCTTTTGGGAAGAGCCACCGGGAGTTCTGGAAGAAAACTCCTCATCGTCCTCTTCGTCCTCTTCATGGTGAGTTTTCACAGTTCTCACCATTTTGCAATTCCTCAGCGCACAATTATCTGAAAACCAAACAGCATAATTCAGTCTAAACAAGTTTAAATAGTACTTTAATTAAAGAACAAAAAGGATACTAAACTGTTTAGAGAATAAGATTAAACGGAGAGACTGACGATTTCGGTAAGGCTCCGATTATCGGAGTATATTCTCGAAACTTGGCGTGATTTCGGAAATTACGAATATGGTATGATGAAAAAAAAAAAGAATATATACGTATGATGAAAAACAAAAAACAGAAAAAGAATGAATTTGTGTGCAGAGCTATGTTGCACAGCGAAATGTTGGAAACCCTAGACAATTAAGTGGATGTTGTTGTAACGGGGATGCTCCCATTTATTTATTTGTTTGTTTGTTTGTTTTTATTTATTTAAGGTAATGTCTTCGGTTACTTTTTTTCTTTTTTTGAGATTTTTTATTAATAAAACTAGTAGTCGTACATGTGTCATGCGCGGTCAATATTAAAAAATATTATTAAATTAAATTATGATTTGATTCGTTTGAACAAATTTGATTGTATTTTTTTTTTATCAAAGTAAAAAAATGTATTCAACCAATTTTGTATATTTACATCCACTAGTTCCATTAAGAACTAGCTATCTCTATTTCTATCTATCTAAGAGTATTAACTTTTGCATTTACATGCAAACTATCAACCCTTAGCTAGGATAACTATTTAACTCATCTAATATCTTCCTCCAATGCTTGTAATTATGTCCTCTGATGTGTAGTTGGAGACTAATTTCTCTAAGTCTCTGTTGACTATCCTTCCTTTCATTCTGAAATTTTCTGGCATTTCGTTCACTCCATATATGTTAGACTGTTGCAGCAAAGAGCCATACCAGTACATGTGCTTTAGCTCTGCTTCCTCGACACCTCTTAGACATCCAGTGTACTTCCTCATTCCATGTCTTACGAAGTCTGTTTTCACCTATTCATATCAGTAAAGAAGTCCAGATATATCTTGCATAATTACATTCAAAGAACAGATGAGCTAATGATTATGTAACTCCCATGAAACAGAAAACACAATCATGTGGAACATTAATCCCCCATTTCTCTAGTTTGTCCACAGTTGCAAGTCTCTGTTTGATGGCTAACCACAAGATGAACTGGTGTCTAGGTAACTGACTTGCCTCCATAGTGAAATTTTTCCAATGTACCTTCGGATATTGTGGTTGAAAAGATACATGAGCTTTCTTGATGCTGAACCCATCACTCTAGCTACATTTTTCCAGTTCCACCTTGTAGTCTCTGTTTCCAAACAAATTTCTTGCATCAAATATTTTCCTCACAAGCCAACAAGCTTGTGATGGAGTTTTCATAGTAACTATATCCTTGTTCTTTATGTAGTAGCCATGTATCCATTGCACCTATAGGGATTCCTTTCTTGAAGTTACTACCCATAGCAGCTTACATATAGCTTCTCTATTCCATAAAGTGAAGTCTATTAACTTTAGACCCCCTGTTTCCCTTGGCATACATAGTGATTCCCATGAGATCAGTACTTTCCTTGATGCTTCACAGCTTCCATTCCATAAAAAGGTTCCGCGAATGCTTGTTACAAGTTGAATCACCTTCTTAGGTAGGACAAAGATCTGAGCCCAATACGTCTGCATTTCAAATAGAACACTTTTAATCAACTGTACCCTTCCACTATAAGACAGAAATTTAGTAGTCCAGCACCTAATTCTTGATATCATTTTCTCCACAATTGGCATACACTGTTGGACAGTGATCTTCTTGGATGAGAGTGGAACTCCCAGGTATTTGAATGGCAGTTCTCCTGGTGCAAACTGCATTTTTATTCAGAATATGCTTCTTCAATTCTTGAGGTATCCCAACCATGTATAATGAACTCTTATCTAAGTTTGCTTTCAATCAAGACACACTAGAGAAGTGATTGAAAGCTTGAAGCATTAGTTGTATGGATATTCTATCAGCCCTGCAACACATGAGTAGATCATCAGCAAAGCATATATGCACTAGTTTCAGTTTACTGCATCTAGGGTAGTAGTTGAAGTCCGGGTTATGTTGCAACTGTTTTAGAGATCTGTTAAGATACTCCATGATCAGCACAAATAGGTACGGAGACATGGGATCACCCTGTCTCAATCCTTTCCTTTCCACAAACTTTGAAGTAATTCCACCACTTAATAAAATAGCATAGCTTACAGTAGTCACACACTCCATAATCCACCCAAGAAATTTCCCAGGGAATCCAAATTCTAACAAGACAGTTCTAAGGAAGTCCCATTCGACTGAGTCATAGGACTTTCTGATATCAATTTTTACAATGCACCTAGGAGAAACTCCCTTTTGTGTATAACCTTTAACCAGCTCATGTGCAACAATGACATTGTCTAGAATACTCCTTCTTGCTATGAATGCTGACTATGAGGGTCCAACAATTGTGTTTGCTACTGACTTGAGTCTGGCGGTGAGAATTCTTGCTATCAACTTATACAAAGTTTTACAGCAAGTTATGGGTCTGTATTCCTTCACATATGTAGGGTTGGTTACTTTTGGCACTAGGGTGAGAGTGGTACAATTTGCTTCCTTCAATATTTACCCAGAATCAAAGAACTGGATAACAGCCTTGCTCACCTCCTCTATTATTACATACCAATATTCTTTGAAAAATTGCATTAAATCTATCCACCCCTGGAGCCTTATCATTTGGTAGCTCTTACAATGCCTGTAGGACATCCTATTTTGTGACTGGTTGAATCATCATCAGTTGTTGTTATCTCTGTAAACAAGGACCATCTTTGGCAATGTGAATGTCTAAGCATGGTAGTTCTTGTGCTCTGTTTCCCATCAAGTTTTGAAAGAACCCTATGAATTCATGTTGCACCTGCTTTAGATCTGTTAGCTTAACTCCCTGCTCATTGCATATGGTAGCAATGTTGTTCCTGGCCTGCCTTGCTTTAAGTTGAGCATAGAAAAACTTCCCTGTGTGATCCATACAGCTCTGGATTTTTGTCTAAGGACTCTCTCCTGAATTATAGCCCATTTCTCCAATTCCAGCATTATTTCTTTCTCTTTTGTAATCAGTTGTGCATTGTAAAGATTTGTTGCCAATGCATCCTGAGTTTCTTTGAGCTTTGCCTGCAATGCCTCCAGTTTTTTATCCAGCTTATTCATCTCTTGATGCATTTGCTTGACAGCATGTTCTACTTGTTTTAACTTCCTGCATACTCCACACATAGCATAATCATCCACATTGGTTTCCCATATTGACACGACCCCAAAACTACCTCAGTCGTGATGGCGCCTATCGCGATACTAGTCCAGCCAAATCAACATTCAAAACATAAATAATCTTTCATTTATATTATTTCTAAACCGATACCTCATATAAATTTCATTTAAGCATTTTCAAAACAGACAATGATGTACCGAATAATAAATACAACCCAATCCCGGAATCACTAGTCATGAGCATCTAAGGGTAATACAGGTTTGGAAAGAAAAATAAACACTACAATAGCAAGAAGGAGAAGGGCAAGGTTGCGGACCCGTGTAGCTACCTCGCAAATCTCCGCGAAATCTCTGGGACAGTGATCAACTCTCAGTTAGCCCTAGCACCTGAATCTGCACACAAGGTGCAGGAAGTAATGTGAGTATGCCAACTCAGTAAGTAATAAATGTAATAAAGACTAAGCAGTAAGAAACACATAAATCCACGTCAATAGCCCCAACAATAGTCATGAGCATCTAAGGGTAATACAGGTATGAAAAGAAAAATAAACACTACAATAGCAAGAAGGAGAAGGGCAAGGCTGCGGACCCGTGCAGCTACCTCGCAAATCTCCGCGAAATCTCTGGGACAGTGATCAACTCTCAGTCAGCCCTAGCACCTGAATCTGCACACAAGGTGCAGGGAGTAATGTGAGTACGCCAACTCAATAAGTAATAAATGTAATAAAGACTAAGCAGTAAGAAACACATAAATTCACGTCATGAAAATCACAGTAAGTACATCCTTCCTTCAAAATTGTATATAAGTCAAATCATCTCGCTTAAAATCCAATTTAAGGTAAAAATCATTTGAAGCTATTTTTCCAACAGTTTCAACAGAGGTTCAATGAAGTTTAAAGTAAAAGTGATGAAAATCATAAATAGCCCCTCGGGCAAAACATGTATCAAAAACCACCACTCGGGCATAACATCACTCAGAATCAGCCCCTCGGGCAACCTCACAATCACTCGTAATCAGCCCCCCGGGCACAACATGAATCAAGAACAGCCTCTCGGGCAACATCATATCACTCACTCAGGGTACTCACGCTCACTGGGGGTGTACAAACTCCGAAGGGGCTCCTACAACCCAAGCGATATAACAAGCCACCTCGTGGCGTAAATCAATCAGGCCCTCGGCCTCGTAATAAGCAACCTCGTGGCATAAACCAATCAGGCCTTTGGCCTCATAACAAGCCACCTCGTGGCATAAATCAATATGGTCCGTGACCTCATAAAAATCATGAATCAATAACAATATATTGCGGCGTGCAGCCCGATCCCATAATATCCTCACAACATAGGCCTTTGGCCTCACTTAGTCAAAAACCTGTCAAGCCACTCGGGATACCAGTAAAACAGGGTGTTCAGCCCAAAATATCATTTTATGCATCAAAATGGAGTAAATAAGACTGAGTTATGAAATCAGTAAAACATAGCATGACTGAGTATATATTTGAAATCAAAACAGTGAGAAAATAGTAGTAAAAGCCCCTAGTGTCCAAAAAACTTGGCACGCGGCCAAAATACGGCATTCAGCCCAAAACATAGTAAAACTTTCTAAAAACATGAAATATCATATAATTTTCAGTCAAATATGCAACTTAATAATTTCCACGAGACGGACCAAGTCACAATCCCCAACGGTACACGCTTGTCATCTAGTATGTGTGCCACTTCAAAATAGTGATAAAATATGAAATCCGGGGTTTCATACCCTCAGGTTAAGATTTACAGTCATTACTTACCTCAAACTGGCCAAAAATCCTCGCGATGACTTTGCCTCTAGACTCGGCCTCCGATTGCTCCAAACTTGACCAAAATCAGATTCATATCATCAATAAATGCTAAGGGAACAAAGCCCACTAAAAAATAATCAAATTACATAAAAAATCTTGAAATTGACCAAACTCGACCCCTGGGCTCACGTCTCGGATTCCGATAAAAATCACAACACTAGAATCATTATCCTCTCCCGAGTCTATACATACCAAAATCATCAAAATCGGACCCCAAATGGCCCCTAAAATCCCCAATATAAGTTCTCAAATCTCAAGCCCTAATCTCCCAATTTCAACCCTTAATTCCCCTAGATTTAATGTCTAATCGGGTAAAAATCATCATAGAATCGAGTATTGAGTTCAAAATCATCACCTCAAGGTGTTATCCCTCGAATCCCTCTTCAATTCCCTCTCAAAAAGCTCCAAGTCCGAACACAAATGGTAGGAAAATGGCCAAATTTCGCAAAGGCATCTATTTATAGGTTCTGCCCAGCGATTGCCGCATCTGCGGCCTTTTCATCGCACCTGCGAATTCCCACTTAACATACCACTTCCGCACCTACGCTCCACTTACCGCATCTGCGGACTCGTAGGTGCAGTCCAAACTTCCGCATTTGCGGTTCCTTCCCAACTGCCCCATTTCCGCACCTGCAGTTGCCAAATCGCACCTGCGGTGACCGCACCTGCGGCCACCCGTCCGCATCTGCGGAAACACAGAACAACAAAACCAGCAGCTTCTCCAACTTTCAAAACTCCTCGACAGCCATCCGAAATCATTTACCCAGTCATCTGAAACTGCCCATGCTGCCTAAGAATTTATGACCTTCCTTCCAGAATTGAACCGTGACATCACACGTGCAAATCTCAACCCTACATAACATACCGCATACACCATGCCATCATATGATAAATATGAGAACTTCATAATACATTCCGAGCCACAAGCAACTACGTACTCAACTAGCCAAGAAGTTTCCATTTGATCCCATCTAGAAGCAAAATCACTATACATCACATGCTCCTCACGCCAGTGGAAAATATACATCTCTAACCGTGGTAGAAGCCATCCAGGACTCTCTGAATCCCATTTGCACACAACCAAACCATCAAGAATGAATCCTTCTAGTTCAACCAAGCCACACATGCCGTCAAAACCCAAGAGCATTGCCTCGAAAAACCTGCAAAAACGCATTACTTCATAAACACCCAAAGAACTAATCATATCCCTTACCATGCCGATCCGGCCTGCTACCAAGTTGTCTTATTTATCCAAGTTCCTCTTGACTTACCTTCGAATTGATACTTCTCCTTGCCATAATACCACAATCCTCAACCCAGACTCACCACACGAGACCCAAGCATAAAACCATACCGTCTAAGGCTTATAAGCCGCTGAATACTCTCTCAAATATCCCCAAAAGCACCACATTCAAAATACTTACCCTGAAGAGACTTCCTGCGAATCTAAAGCCATTACCTTCACCTTCCTGATACTGATATGTATAATCCATGATAATGTAAAAATTCCACAAGTCTTGACACCCTCTAACGTAAATCTCAATTTCTAGCCAAATACACATCTTGAAGATTTCCAATTGTTACATATAACCTTGAACCGTCAGAATCATTCTCGAGAGCCATCCACTCTACGCAAATTTCAATTAAACTGATCAAATAGACCGAACGACCTGGGCCCCATTTGCACACCAACACACTAGGAAGTAATCCACACTTCGAAGCAACCAAGCAAATTCATATTCCGCACACACTACACCATTTACAAATACAACTCAATCATTCAATAAAACACATTTACCCATAGAGTATAATACAACCTGCACCCAAAAATTTCCATTACTCGAGTCATTCTCAAACTGCACCTCTATAGATCATAACTGATTCACCAGTATACCTCGAACAGAAACCAATACATCACATAATCGTGCAACCAACTTATCATTAGCAGACTCCCCCACTTGGCTCAAAGCCATAGATCCAGATAACAATAACTCGTAATGCCCATACACTATCACCACCACAATACCATAGTGAGATTCAACGAAATCCTTCATAATCTCATATAACATAAACCATCTAATATCTCCAATCATCTGCAAATCTCGCATTCACCATTGGAATAGACGTGCCAACTTCCACAAGCGATCTAAACGCAAATTGCAACATATATCAATTACTGGTAAAAGAGGACTTGCTACAAAACCACCTAAGGATCACACAATCTCAGGACACCCCGCGGTAACTAGCCCCGCCTGCTTAGCCTCAAACTGATCTCTCTCTATACCCTTCCAAATATCATAGCTATTACGCAATCACTTTATCCTTCTGCATTTAAACACAACCAACGCCTACCCTCGAAGCATCACAACACGCAATATAAGAACCTGAAGCTGATGGCAGAACTAACACTGGAGCTGTGGTCAAAGCAATATTGAGCTTCTAGAAGCTCTCCCCACCCTCGTCTGGCCACCTGGATACCTTTAATGGACACCACGTGTCCCAAGAATGCTACCAAACTGAGCCAAAATTCACACTTGGAGGACTTCACATAAAGCTCCTCCTCCCTCAATCTCTATAATACCATCCTCAAATGTTGAGCATGCTCCTCCTGGCTACGAGAGTACACCAGGATGTCATCAATGAACACAATAACAAAAGGATCCAAATACGGCTAAAATACGTTGTTCATCAAATGCAAATGCTGTTGGGGCATTGGTCAGCCCAAAAGACATCACCAGGAACTCAGAATACAACAGGAAGATCCACATCACTTCTTAACTAAACTACATAAGAGGTCCTCAAATACACTCACAACTCGAGGCCATATGCCAACTCAAGACAGAAGTCAAATACTCAATAATTCTTGCTACATCTCCAGCCAATTCTTTTTGTCACAATCAAACAATCTGAACATATCTCACCATCAAATCACACTCACCACATAGTCATCTAGACCCAAAGTCCCATCAAGAAGGACACAAACAAACATATAAGTCCCCAAATGCACGTGCTTACATAATCGAAATCTCAGCACTCAAGCCACAAACAAAACCCGGCCTCAAGTCCTACATACTAGCCCATTATCAACATGCTAAAATCACATCTCGCACCTCACCCACGGAAACCATAAGCCGTCGATGCACAGCTGATGTCGAGCGCTCACGTGCGCATTCAGATACATGAAAGGAATTCAAAGAGTTACGCTTTTAGCTGAATAAATGGAATGGCACGAAAAGAATTCAAGGATGTGAGATTTTTCCTAAGGGTTCTGCAGCCTCTCGAAGATAAGTACAGATGTCTCCGTACCGATCCGCAAGACTCTATTAAACCTTCTCATGACTGGTGAGTCCTATATAACCTAGGCTCTGATACCAACTTATCACGACTCCAAAACTACCTCGGCCGTGATGGCGCCTATCGCGATACTAGGCCAGCCAAATCAACATTCAAAACATAAAGAATCTTTCATTTATATCATTTCTAAATCGATACCTCATAAAAATTTCATTTAAGCATTTTTAAAACAGACAATGATGTACCGAATAATAAATACAACCAAAAATCTCGGAGTCACTAGTCATGAGCATCTAAGGGTAATACAGGTCTGGAAAGAAAAATAAACACTACAATAGCAAGAAGGAGAAGGGCAAGGTTGCAGACACGTGCAGCTACCTCGCAAATCTCCGTGAAATCTCTGGGACACTGATGAAATCTCAGTCATCCCTAGCACCTGAATCTGCACACAAGGTGCAAGGAGTAATGTGAGTACGCCAACTCAGTAAGTGTGAACACTCAATTTTTGCTCTACAAGGAAATTACTCCTAAAATAATCAAAAATAGTTTTAATAAATTTTAGGAACTTTTCTTTATTTAGTTGCATTTCATGCATGTTTAATAATTCTAAAAT
>MDKI01149637.1:0-19357 GCA_005239505.1 Nicotiana paniculata
ATGAACCTGAATATGAAAATAAAACTTTCAACTAATTCTGTTTGGCAGTAGATACACTTTGAGTAAGGAAATGGAGCTTGAAAAAAGAAAGAAATAGCAAACAAATTCCAACAATGCGGACCAAAAACAGCGATTCCGTATCTCGACAGCGACGAACTCGCACACCTTCAAGCTCAATCGAAATTCATGGCTCCCAAATCAAAAACCAAGCTCTGGTCCGCCAACGAAATTCCAGATTTAGTTGAAGGCAGAGAGGATTTTTTGAAGGTGAAGAAAAAAAATTGAAAGAAGAAGAACGGTCTGAGAAATGACCAAGGTGAAGAATGCCAGATCTGGTCCGTTTCTTTAGAGAAATGAAGAAGAAAGATACTCCTTAAAGAAAAAGGGGTCCGCCGTTTTTCATCATTAGGGGAAGGTCCCTTTTTTTAGGGTCTTTATATTCTTTTCTGATTAGTTTTCTATATTGTTTTAGGGTAATGGGGTAGGGTTATATAATGAGAGGGTAAGGGGTATTGGGCTAGTTTAGAGATGGGCTGTGGTGGGTGTTGCAAGATTGGGTTGCTGTCCTGTTTTAAAAATAGCCTTTTCTTTCCTTTCTTTTCATTTTCAAGAACAACCAACTTATCTAACACTCCTAATTTCAACTAATTTGCAAAATTAACCTAATGACATAATTAAGTAACTAAGCTAAGAATGCATTTTTTTTTTGGTTTTTATATATTTAAATAATGCTCTTACAATATAAATAAATCCTAGAAAAAACTTCAATTTAAAATAATGCTATAAAATTAAGATTTGAATATTTTTATTTTTATTTTTATAATTTACAATATTCCTAAGATGCATAAACGATGTAAATAAATGTAAAACAAATAAAGAAAACTCCTAAAATTCATAAAACCATAAAAAACTATTTTTATTTTTTAGGAGTAATTTCCTATGCGAGGCAAAAATTAGACGCTCACACTCGATAACCAAAACCACGTTCCAAACCTTAATTTTTGAACTTAAAGAATCATATTTCAGTATTTGGCGCCGAAACGCTCCCGGGTCATCCAAAAACTGTTTCGAACATGCGCCCAAGTCCGAAATACTTATACGAACCTACTGGAACTTTCAAATCTCGATTCCGGGGTCGTTCAATAAAAATATTGACCGAAGTCAAACTTGGCCTTTAAGGCCAACCTCAAGGAACTAAGTGTTCCTATACCACCCCAAACTCCTCTAAATCTCGAACCAACCATCCCCGCAAGTTATAAATCAGTAAAAGCAAATATGGAAAGTCTCATTTAGGGGCACGGGGTTCTAGAACACAAGACGACCAGTCGGGTCGTTACATTCTCCACCTCTTAAACGAACGTTCGTCCTTGAATGGGTCTGGAATCATACCTGGAGTGCTGAATAAGTGTGGATATTTGCTCCGCATGTCCTTCTCGGACTCCCAAGTCGCCTCCTCGACTGGTTGGCCCCTCCACTGGACTTTTACGGCGGAAACCCTCTTGGACCTCAACTGGCGATCCTGCCTGTCAATGATAGCAACTGGCTCATCCTCATAACCCAATCTCTCGTCTAGCTGAATGGTGCTGAAGTCTACCACGTGAGAGAAGTCGGCGTGATACCTCCGGAGCATGGACACATGAAAGACCGGATGAACTCCTGATAATTTGGGAGGAAAAGAAAGCTCATAAGCAACCTGCTCAACTCGCCTCAACACCTCAAACAAACCTATAAACCTTGGGCTCAACTTGCCCTTCTTTCCAAATCTCATAATACCCTTCATCGGCGAGACTTTCCACAGAACCTTCTCGCCGACCATAAACGATACATCACGCGCCTTCTGATCCGCGTAACTCATTTGTCTGGACTGTGTTGTGCGAAGCCTCTCCTGGATCAACTTTACTTTCTCCAAGGCATCCTTTACCAGGTCAGTGTCATATAACTTAGCCTCGCCAGGATCAAACCACCCGATGGGAGAACGACATCGCCGACCATACAAAGCCTCAAATGGAGCCATCTCAATGCTGGACTGATAACTGTTATTATAAGCAAAGCGGCCAAAGGCAAGAACTGGTCCCACTGTCCTCCAAAGTCAATCACACATGCCCTGAGCATGTCCTCCAATATCTGAACTGTCCGTTCCTACTGCTCGTTGGTCTGAGGATGGAATGCTGTACTGAGATCTACCCCGGTGCCTAACTCACTCTGTACTGCTCTCCAGAAGTGCGAGGTGAACTGAGGACCTCAATATGATATAATGGACACAGGCACACCGTGCAACCGAACTATCTCCCACATATCGATCTGGGCCAACCTCTCCGAAGTATAAGTAGTCGCTACTGGAATGAAATGTGCCGACTTGGTCAACCTGTCCACAATAACCCAAACCGCATCAACCTTGCGCAAGGTCCGAGGCAACCCAACTACGAAGTCCATAGTGATGCGCTCCCCATTCCACTCAGGTATAGACATTTGCTGAAGTAGGCCTCCTGGCCTCTGGTGCTCATACTTAACCTGTTGGCAATTCATACATCTAGCCACATACTCCACTGTGGTACATCCGGGTAAGGCAGTCTTCGGAACATCCGAGTCCCAAATCTTCAGCTAATGGTACCCTAATCTCAAGTCAATCTTAGAAAACACCCGAGCACCCTGCAACTGGTCAAATAAATTATTGATACGCGGAAACGGGTACTTGTTCTTGATGGTGACTTTGTTCAACTGGCGGCAGTCAATACACATCCGCATAGTCCCATCCTCCTTCTTCACAAATAACACTGGATCACCCCAAGGTGATACACTCGGTTTGATAAACCCCTTAGCTAACAACTCCTCAAGTTGTTCTTTCAATTCCTTCAATTCCTTCGGAGTCATACGGTATGGGGGAATCGATATAAGTTGGGTTCCTGGAGCTAAGTCAATGCAAAAATCAATATCACGATCCGGCGGCATGCCTGGAAGGTCTGAAGGAAATACATCAGCAAATTCTCGAACTACTGGCACTGAATCAACTGTCGGAGACTCGGCGGTGGTGTCCCGCACATAAGCAAGATAAGCCAAACAACCCTTCTCGACTGTACGTCGAGCCTTCAGGAAAGAAACTACCCAACTAGCTACACTGACTGAGGACCCTCTCCACTCCAATCTTGGCAACTCAGGTATGCTAGAGTAACCGTCTTAGCATGTCAATCTAGGACAGCGTGATAAGGGGATAACCAATCCATGCCCAGGATGACCTCAAAATCAATCAATCAAGTAACAGGAGGTCCGCTCTGGTCTCGAACCCACATATGAAACCTTACAGGACCGATAAATACGGTCCACAACCACATAATCGCCTGCAGGAATGGACACATAAATAGGAGTACCCAAGGACTCATGAGGAATATCGAGGAAATGAGCAAATAGGACTGATACATATGAATAGTGGATCCTGGATCAAATAATAGCGATGCATCCCTACCGCATATCGAAATAATACATTTGATCACGGCATCTGAGGCCACTGCATCTGGTCTGGCCGGGAAAGTATAGAATCTGGCTGGAGCGCCGGATGACTAACCTCCACCTGAATGGGCAGGAGTTGGAAGAGCTCCCCTTGTCTGGCCTCCACCTCTAGGACGACCTCTACCAGTCTGCCCTCCACCTCTGGGTGGTCGGACTGCCGGTGCTGTAACCACGGGCTGGTTACTCTGCTGTACTGCCTTGCCCCAAAGCCTGGGACAAGTCCTCTTTACGTGACCTTGATCCCCACTCTCATAGCAACCTCTCCGCATCATAGCCTACTGCCCCGAAGAAGAACCCTGAATAGTTGGGGGACGGTATAAGCTCTCTAGCATAGCACTGAGATAAGAGCTGGAAGATCCCTGCTTACCAGAATACCTACCGGAGGAACCCTGAATGGCTGGTGGGCGATATGAAATCTCCGACATCGCGCTGAAATAAGGACTCACCGGAGCATCTCGACGAGGGGGTGAGGGTGCTGAATATGGAGGCCTACTAGGCTGGCCCCTACCAAACTGACCCCTGCCCCTAGCTGGAGCACCTCTGAAATCTCGAGAAAACCGAGCTCTCTTATCCTGCTGTCCCTGTTCTCTGCTCCTCGATCGATAGCCCTCAATCCTGCGAGCAATCTCTACTACAAGCTGATAAGAAGTCCCCATCTCCACTTTTCGGGCCATGTTGGCCCTAATACCTGAGTGCAAGCCAGCTACAAATCTCCGCACTCTCTGCGTCAGTAGAAAGTATCATAAGTGCATGACGAGACAACTCAGAAAACCTAGCCTCATAGTCGGTCATTGACATCTGACCCTGCTCTAGCTGCTCAAACTGATACAACAACTTTTCCTTCTCAGAGGGTGGAATATACATGTCTAGGAATAGCTGAGTGAACTGCTCCCAAGTGATAGCAGGAGAATCCGCCGGTCTGCCAAGAACGTAAGACTGCCACCATTTACGGGCCCTGCCCTCTAGCTGGAAAGTGGTGAAGTCTACTCCATGGGACTCCAATATCCTCATGTTGTGTAGTCTGTCCTTGCACCTGTCAATAAAATCCTGGGCATCCTCATAGCGCTCGCCTCCAAATATAGGAGAGTGCAGTCTAGTCCATCTGTCTAATAGCTTCTGCGGATCGCCGTCCGCAACTGGTCTGGGTCAGATGCTGCTGCTGCTGCTGCTACTGGTTGAACCCCACCTGCGGGTAGTGTACCCGGGGTATGATAAACTGCAGCTGCATGTCTTGCAGCCTGGGCAGTAGGGGTCTGTGCTCCCCCTCCTGCCTGAGAAGTAGCCAGGTCCGCTGGAAATAACCCAGCCTGAGTCATAGTATCCATGAATCACATCATACGACCCATAACCTCCTGAAATCCCGGCGCCGTCATGAAGTCCAACGGGGCAGGATCTGCTGCGGGCACCTCGCCCTGTTCCTTAGTGATAAGATCCTCTGCTGGATCCACTGGTGGTGCAACTAGGGCAGCTCTGGGACGCCCTCGCCCCCTACCTCGGGTCGGTGCCCTCCCCCGACCTCTACCACGGCCTCTGACGACGGGGGTAGTGGCCCCTCCCGGGTCCGGAACGTCGGCTGCGCGTGCCCTCACCATCTGCGAGAGAATAGAAGAGTGAGATTTAACATACCATCAACTGCACGATAGAATATGAAAATAGAGATTTCTTAACACCCTATAGCCACCCGAAGATAAATATAGACGTCTCCGTACCGATCCGCAGGACTCTATCGGGTTTGCCACTGACTCGTGAGACCTACGTGAACCTAGAGCTCTGATACCATGTTGTCATGACCCAAATCTCAATCCAGGTCGCGATGGAGCCCAACACCGCTGTCAGGCAAGCCAACACTAATTACCGAGTGAATCTAGTTTGTTTTCCATTAAATCCTTCCCTTATTTCAAAAAAAAAAAAATTTAGCCACTACGCATGGAACATAACACATAGCAGGACAATTAGATTTCGAAAACCAAAAGCCAACTTCAATTAATTACACCATCAAAAGAATAGTCTACCAATGTGCGTGCCAGGAACTAGTGTCACAAGTGTACAGGCATCTAGTAGAGTAGAATTCAAAAGAATAAAAGAACTATCCTACTGTCTAAGAAAATATAGACATAATAACAAAAGAGAGACTCTAGAGTGCTGCTGAACGACATCAAGAGAAGCAGCTCACCATGAAGCCTCGAACCACGTGAAATCAGGGATGAGCTCCGGACTGGTAACCAGATGCACCTGCCTCAGAACCTGTACAATTAAGTACAGAAGCGTAGCATGAGTACATAAACAATATGTACCCAGTAAGTATCAAGTCTAATCTCAAAGAAGTAGTGATGAGAGGTCGACTTGACACTTACTAGGGCCAAAATATAATACGTTTAAATATAAGGCTAAGCAAGAATGGCAAATTATGAATAAGTAGTAAAGGCAGGAACATAAAATCTCCCTACAAATATTTTATATGTCGAATTCCCTACCGTACAAGTTGCTAATTCATTTTCCAGGGTAATTAATTGTTAAACAACCACATAAATACTAAACAATTAGCAAGTACATAACATGCCGCGAACGTACGGCCGATCCAACGAAATAATAATAAATGTGCACTGCCGAAGGGTCGAACGACACGAACCATAGATGCATCAATTACCCCCGCTCGCGAATCGTACATGTGACGCGGTCAAAATAAATAATAGAGTTACCCCGCTCGCGACTTATACATGCGATTCAGGTACTCATATATACACACATTCAGCAGAAAAATCAGGGGTTTATTTTGGGAATATTCCTCCAAGGAAAAACCAATAAATTAAATAATGATAGGTGTCCTTCGCAGGTGCGGTCGCACCAGACCTGATGCACCAGCAGCCCTTTTAGAGCTTGGTTTGCCTTGCGCGATATCCGAATGGTATCCGGGCCCACTCGAGGCCTTGTCCAAATATACCAAAATGTTATAAATCATAATACAGATTCGATCGAGCCTTCGGAACGTCCGAAACAACGCTAAATCTAAGAATCATACCCCAAAACAAAATTGAATCAAGCTTTGAACTTCAAGTTCTTGAATTCACTTTCAACATGTCGAAACATACCTATACTACTCGGAATGACACAAAATTTTGCGAGCAAGTCATAAATGACATGACGGAACTATTCCCGGTCTCGGAATTCTGTTTGAATCTCCATAACACAAAAACACGTTCCAAACCTCAATTTTTGAACTTAAAGAATCATATTTCACTATTTGACGCTGAAACGCTCCCGGGTCATCCAAAACCCGTTCCGAACATACGCCCAAGTCCGAAATCATCATACGAACCTACTGAAACTTTCAAATCTTGATTCCGGGATCGTTTACTAAAAATGTTGACCGAAGTCAAACTTGGCCTTTAAGGCCAACCTTAAGGAACTAAGTGTTCCTATACCACCCCCAAACTCCTCCAAATCCCGAACCAACCATCCCCACAAGTTATAAATCAGTAAAAGAAAATACGGAAAGTCTCATTTAGGGGCACGGGGTTCCATAACACAAGACGACCGGTCGGGTCGTTACATGAAAAAGGAGATTTTTTTACCTTTTTTAGACTTATACTGGGGATGAAACTCTCCAAGTATATAAAGGGGAAGTTTTTATTTTGTAGAACACAGTATAACACGCGAATCAAAGCAATACAAGCTCATTTTCTGCCTTTTAGGTACTAGTTCTTTTTCACTTATCCTTTTCTTCATTCATGACTGGGCTCGAACCGAGGGTCCAATCGAAGTCGATGTCACCGTTCAACCTAAGTTCAAGATCGGCCATAACAACACAATTAGTTTGATCGCTTATTTCTTCTTTAATTCATTTATTTAATATTCTTAATTATTTGTGATGAATCAAACCACGTATCCTTAAAATCGCGTACAAATTTAATTGATATCTAATTTTGGGGTAAACACACATAACTAAATAGTGCAAGGTAGATTCGGCATATTGAAGGCATGCTGGACAAATATAGCTTCCAAGAACCTTTCTAGAGAATAACTAGATGATGTACCCGTGTGATGCACGAGCCCAATTGTTATTTTTTCTTCTTCTTCTTCTTCTTGTTTTCTTCCTTTTAATATTTCTTGGTCTATTGCTAATTACACACTTTTTATGTCTTTTGGGAAAGAAGAAAGAGAATAGGATTTTGTGTAATAACGTATAGAACCACGATTACATGTATTGTTATTTATCTTTTGCATTATGTGCATTTTAATTTTTCTGAAATCGTATTACTATACCAATTACTTTGAAATACTTTTAGAAGTTTAATACTTTATTATACAATAATTAGATAATAAATCAAGTAGATTTAAATTATTTCTACATAGGGTCTATACTTTTTTTATTTTAAATTTTTTTTGCATCACTGAGCCTTAAATTAATTACTATAAAATAATAATTAAAAAGTCAGTTGAAAATAAGTCGTCATGTATTTTTCTGATTATTTAAATTGAATGATATATAGTTTTATTCTTTTAGTATTTTTAGTTGTGTTAATGTATTACTTTTTTCTTTTTATACTAATCCAAATTTGAATAATAAAATATATTATTATTATTATTCCCAAATAGTTGATGAAAAGGTATTTTTTGGTCCTTTGAAATAATAATCGTAATTTTTAATTATTAAGAATTTTAACAAAAAAATTTGTATTTTGTTCTAGTTGAATGACATAATATTAAAAATAAATTAATCTCTCGATCACACTAAAACTAATCAAATTGACCTTAAATTGAAACATTACAGTTTTTCTAGTTTTATTTGATATGATTGAGATACTATTTAGGGTATAATGCAATTTTCATCACAATAGTAGTATTTGTTGAGATTTTTTAAAAATAATTAATTATATTCAGCCTCCCCTATTGATTAAAACTGAAATGAGCCCGAATTCTTCATTTCAAATCGAAAAGCCATTAATGGGGTCTTTAAAAAGCTTGAAGGTTTAAAATGGGTTACTTGATTTAATGAAAGTTTGGGAAATTAATATTCGGGTTGTCGTTGGGTCGTCGTGGGGAATCTTTAGCTGAAATTATAACAAATTTGGAGGAGTTTCTCTTAAAATTTTTGATTAAAATCGTGTTTGGAACAAGAACACACTTGAAAATACTGAAGAACACCATAGTTTTTCCTTTTTTTTACTCAAAATAATATATGTCATTTTTTTATTCGTCATTCTCCACGTCAGCAGCGAGTGCATTGCACAAATTTTGTAAGTTTGGCTGATTGTCAAATAGGTGCTTAATTGGAATAAGTTTCGGGTAGTATAAGTGTTCAATAGGAACACCATCGAGTTTAGGTGTCTACATGAATAATCGTGCCAACTTTAAGTGTCTCCGTTATGTATTCAGCCAAACAATAACAACAATCAAGTAATGCATTTAATGAAGATAGTGAAAATTGAATAGAAAGTGGGGTCCACCAAACTTTTGAGCCTAGTATACAAGCAAACAATGCACTAATATATTTGAAATGACCATTATGTCCTTGGTCAACCTCCTCTTCTCTCTTCTATATAATTTGGTAAAACTCTTTTCAACACCCGCCAAGCAAAATTTAAAACCTTTGGTGGCATTTTTAAAGTCCAGAGTTTCTTGCAAATGTTACCATCCGAACTAGAAAAATTATTATTTTGTAGCACCAAGTAGCCACTCTTAACAGTATAGTTTCCCTTGCTATCTAACCTCCACATTCAAATATCATCACAGAGATTTAATCCCAGAGAAATGCGTTTGATACAACTTATCTCCTCGACAGTAAAGATGGTTTCCAAAAGTTGTAGATTCCATACTTTTGTATCTTCATCTATCAAATCTGCCACACAAAGATTCATGGACTCATCATTTGGAATACTTTGTATAAATATTGATTGCCCCGTTGGTAGACATGGATCATGGTAGATCTGTGTATCAAACCTATTTCCAATCCTTTTCACACACTCCTTCTCAAGGAGATATTTTGCCGCATAAAGAGAACGCCAGATAAAGCTAGGATTCCTCTCTTGCACTAAGAATGTCACGACCCAAAATTCATTAAGGCCGTGATGATGCCGGACATCACAGTCAGACAAGCCAACACTCATCAGTTAATTAAATTTCTATTTTAGTATTTCAAAGCGGTACCTTCCATTTCATTATGTGAAAAGTCGATAAAAAAATGTACTGAGTAAATAACAATGTTTTAACACTTCAATTAACGTATACATCCCAAAATCATCCCAGAACCCGGTGTCACAAGTGCATGAGCAATTTTCTAAGAAAAACCAAATGAAATACAATAACCGTCCGAAATACAAATGGGACAGTAAAGAAGGTACAACTCAATACTCTGAAGGAGACTCTGTTGGGTGTGGATCGTCTCGAGAGAAGCAGCTCACCTAAGTCCCCATATCATCTGTACCTCTGCTCCAAGCTGGGCCACTAAAGGTACATGTACCTGTGCAACAAAATACACAGTAAGTGTAGCATGAGTACGAAAACAACGTATACTCAGTAAGTATCCAACCTAACCTCGAAGAGGTAGTGACGAGAGGTCGACTTTGATTCTTACTAGAGGTCAAATTAATATAATCAAGTGTGATGTCAAACATGGAAGTTATTATCAAATAACGAATAACAACATGAAATGACAACTTCTTCCATAAATTATAAATTCCAGTTTCCGTCATTTCAATTAGTAACTTATATCTTAAGGCCATTTAACAGTTCAAATCACAGATGGTATCTAGCAAATATCATGCACAGGAAATGCCGAGGGTCGAATGTCCCGAACCAACATAAATGTAAAATGTGCACTGCCGAAGGGTCGAACGACGCGAACCATAGATGCATCTATTAACCTGCTGTGGCGTACGACCCGCTCCCATGAGAGTAGTGGAAGAAATCACTCCGCTCGCGAAATATAAATTACGAAGCAGTCACACATAAGCATACACATTCAAACAGTCCACCCCGACTATATCGAGAAAATAATTACCCAAGAAAATGTCAATTTCTATTTTAATGGTCACAAAGATGGTATTTAAATCCTTTCTAGAAATTCATTTGTCAAGTTCGATAAAGGTTAAACATTTTTAAATTCGTCAGTAACGTTACAAGTACGGCAAATAAAACATGCTTTTGGGTCCTAGACTACCCGGACATAAGCATAATAGTAGCTACGCACGGACTCTCGTCACCTCGTACGTATGTAGCCCCCACACAAAATGCACATATTTAATTATTTTACCTATGGGGACAATTCCCACTCACGAGGTTAGAAAGGAGACTTACCTCGCTCCGAAGATTCATAACCGGCCTCCAAGCCCTTCCGACGATTCACATTGATGCACCACGCCCAAAACTATCCAAATAGCGGGAAAACCAATGAAAATATACGGTAATACTTATGACAATTAAATTTATATAAATTCCCAACTCTGCTCGGAAAGTCGATAAAATCACCCTAGGGCCCACGTGCCCGGATTTCCAAAATTTTAAAAAGATAAACTTTACCCATAGCCTCACCAACTCAAATACATAATTCTCTTTCAATTTCATGCCCAAATTCGTGGTAAAAATCAAAAATACAAATTCTAGGTCTTTCCACCAAAACCCCAAATTTCTACTAATTTTCATGACCAAATCTATATACAAATCTTGTATTTAACTTGAAATGAGTAGAAATAACTTACCTTGACATAGATGACGGAAATCCTCACTTGAAGCTCTCCAAAAATCGCCCAACCAAGAGAAATGGCCAAATCCCATCTTTAAAAGACACTGCCCGCGATCCCTCGCACCTGCGGTCCAGGGCCCCCTTGCCCATTCCTGCTTTTGCGCTTGCAAATCCGCAGGTGCGGTCTCGCTTCTGCGGTGAGCCAACCGCATCTGCGGTCCTAGCCTAGCCAGCCACCTTCGCTTCTGCGGCACCAAGGCCGCTTCTGCGGCTCCGCACCTGCGGCCAAAGCTCCGTAGGTGCGGTTACACCAGATGACAGCAACCCTCAGCCCTTCTCAAATTCCAAAGTCGATCCGTTAACCACCCGAAATCCACCCGAGGCCCCCGGAACCCCGTCTAATCACACACCCCAGTCCCACAACATCGCACGGACCTGCTTGAGGCCTTAAATCACATCGAATAACATCGAAACAATGGATCACATCACAATTCAATATTTATGAACTTTGAAATTTCCAACTTCTACATTCGATGCCGAAACCTATCAAATCACATCCGATTGAACCCAAATTTTTCACACAAGTCACATTCAACATTATGGACCTGCTCCAACTTTCGAAATCATAATCCGACCCCGATATCAAAATTTCCACTTCCGGTCGGACTTCTTAAAACCTTCAAATCTCAATCTTAGCCAAATGGCTTTAAAATGACCTACGGACTTCCGAATTCACTTTCGATCGTGCTCCCAACACCAGAATCACCATACGGAGCTATTCCTAGACTCAAAATACCAAACGGACATCAATAACACTGAAATGAACTTCAACCCAGACTTATGAAATTTCTTCCAAAATACCAATTTCCACAATATGCGCCAAAACGCTCCTGGGTCATCCAAAACCCGTTCCGAACGTATGCCCAAGTCTGAAATCACTATACGAACCTGCTGGAACCTTCAAATCCTGATTCCGAGGTTGTTTACTCAAAAATCCAATCTTAGTCAGTTCTTCCAACTTAAGGCTTCCGAAATGAGAATTTGCTTTCCAATTCGAGACCACACCTACAAGTCATAATACCTCACATGAAGCTGCTCATGGCCTTAAACCGCCAAACAACGCGCTAGAGCTCAAAACGACCGGTCAGGTCGTTACATTCTCTCCCACTTAAACATACGTTCGTCCACGAACGTGCCAAGAGATGCTATGGAGTTATCTGAAATCACCATTTAACACTTCGTGCACCTACCTGTGCTGCCACCACTCAGCTGAGCACATTAGCTCGATCAAATCTGAAGATATCTTCTTCTATCCATACAATAAGCTCAGAACCCAGTTCCAACACCCGAGATCCTCTGCCAGGCCTGATTCCAATATATGAACACCAAATTAATCATTACACGAGGTACCAGAATATGATTGCATTCCTCCGATGAATTAGCACCATACACCGTATAACTCATCATTTAACCATAATGACATTCCCTGATCTTAATAGCCAAATTCCACGAATCTAATGCTCCCAAATGCACCTCATGACATATATATAGGTCCTGCTATAACGCTTACGATACAGACACAACGGATAAGATGTGAAGAAATTTACAACCAACTGCAGAGTTAGCTAATCATTGAATTTCTCATCTTGACTAGAATCATCACCTCATTACGAACTAGCTAATGGTATTTGTCCTTTAATATACTTCACATAATCTTATCGCACTGATCCCTGATGGAATAATCTCGTCTCACCCAATATGAACTGCTCAGACAGCAAGTCACCCCAGACACGTCCAAAAGCCTCGCATGATGCCGCAATGTGCCAATAGGCCACAACTCAAAAATGATACATAAACAAATGGCTCAGGAAGGGACTACTCAAATCACACAACTAATATGAACCTTCCTCAGAAAATAGGAAGCAAAACATCAGAAAAATAAAAATAGGGAACCATTATGATCATCACATTGTTGCGGCGTGCAACCCGATCCCAATAACATACCCGTGGCGGTGTGCCATCTGATCCACACATAAAATTTACATAAGGAGATAGACACCGAGCTAAATTGCTCATTATCACAAAATATTGAATATTGGTCACAAGCACGCTAAGTGCATAATACCATCCTGGGGAGACTGATAAAGCCATACGCTACAAAACTCAAGCACAACTGAGGTGAGATATATATATATACTCTGAATCTCAAGAGCTATCCTGCTCACATAACATCATCACCACGCGAAATCTCAACATATAAGAAATTATCAAGACGTTTCACAACTCACACGACACAATCATAATATTACATGAAATGAACGAAGATGGAACAACGTCTAATGTTCTATTATCCTTCCGTGAGAAGCGCCATACTGAAATGAACATCTCTGACTCACATGGAGCCCATAATCATATTTAAATCCATTCACAACCTTTGAGACGATTCCGCTCGCACCGAACTAGGCTAATAGGCTTACCTGAGTCCATAATAACCCACATTTTCTCATAAGACGCAAGAACAACCATCATAGCCGGAGAAAAACCCCCTATATCTGCAACCAATTGAACCGAGCGCCCTCCAGGCATAAACTCTCAAATAACCAATATTATACTTCTTTATACTTGGTCTGAATCTTCAATCAATTAAGTGACTACATGTCACACTCATACGATCTTCCCGTGGTCACGTTCCCACGACCTTCCACACAAGGTAACAAGTCTGCACATCCACACCACCAGCCACACAGATGCTGTAAAGCCACCCAAAAAATCTGCAACCAGAACACAAAGCCTCTTACACAACTACCAATCTCAGGTGACGCTGAAGATGATACGAGCTTACTCTAAACATCCAAATCCCTTTCCTTGCTCACCCAAACTCGTGAAATCCTTGTCGACACCGATCCGCAACCTTGATCCTTACCTCGAATTCCATACTGCTCACTGCATTTAACATGCCAATATGAATTAGCACAAGAATCCCATAATAACTCCTGAACTACTATTAGGGCGAACACTTCATCACATAGAAACTTTTTACTCAACTCAATTTAAGAGAACCATAATGATACACGAGTGAATTCTCATAATCACAAAACATGCAAATCCTCAGGTAATAGCCTATGCCACCATAATCCTTCCGGGATCTGCCTACATTTTTCCAAATTTTAATTACTTGCGTCATTCTCAAACTCCACCCCTGTAGGACATAACTGATTCACCCGAATACCCAAAACTGAAACTGATACGACACTTAGCCTCGTGATCAACTTGTCGACAGCAGACTCCCCCCACTTTGATCAAGCCATAGGTCAAGATGAACAATAACTCACAATGCCCATACGCTAACACCACCACAATACCGCAGTGAGATTCAATTAGACCTTTCATAAGCTCATATAACGCGACCCATCTTGTACCTTAATCCAATTCGCACTCACTCGAGGGATTTCATTCCACGAGACTACTTTGTCTCCAAGCCCATGAACCTTTTCATGCTCTCCTTGCATGCATATTCACATCTTCAACTGGCATACCCATCCTGCATGCCGGAGATAACATAGAACACTCCGACCATTCCATTTTTCTCAGAATTCCGCTGCAAAAGTTCGATTCTTAACCCTAATGGGGGCTTGAAATCCTTAAACACCACATTCTGACCTTTGAAATTTACTAGGACCGTTGTTGAGAGTCACCCACTCTGGCTTGGTCCCGAACATAATCAACTCCGCGGCTTCGCTGATACCTGAACACCCATCTTGAATAAGCACCCGACTGAATCACTTACCTTGCAAATTACCTCTGAACTAAGCATAAATCCTGAATCTTTCCAAAGCCTAAACCCTGATTCCATAAGGCCAACCTTTTCACCCATTGATCAAATCATATGCTCAATTACTACTCATGCCTTCTTCCCTCAGCTGTAATAACCCACAATATGCCGAACCAAAATTTTCGCCAGTAGATAACCATGCAACCCAATCATAGGCAGTGGAACTCTCCCACTTAGCCTGAAATCGCTATTACACAATCTGGAGCTCACCAAGAACCTTCCTTCATTTTTTACATGATCCTACATAACCAATTTGCCAAATTCCTTGGAATCCTTCTATTAGAATTTCACAAGCACTCTGAGTCATTAACCACATTCTCATATCCGACCTCTTGCTGAATAGTTAGTAAATCCCTCGCGAAAACTCCGCCAACCACGCAACCACTGACCCGCTCACAGAAGATAACCCACCTGCAAAAATTACCAATTGATACCTTCTAACGACGTTGTACGGCACAATCTCTACGACATCAATACGCATCCTACCCCCCGTTCTCATTTACCAACTTTACCAGTCCGTCCGCACCTCATGGACATCTACTAAATGTGCAACAATATATTCTAATCCACAGCTATGCTGCATCCTTCTTCATATCGAGCAACTCCTCTCTGATGTATCCAATCTTCCGCCGAAATAGCCAATATTTCAATTTAAGCCCGTGGACCCAACCACTATCCACTAAAATTCTCAAATTGCTTCAAACTTCTCCTCAAGATATGCAGTTATCTTACCACATAACTCATATTCTACGCTGCCACTCTCCCACTTTGGTAAGACTCGCTCTTTTAAGCAACTGCTTGACTGCCGCCTCTTACACCTAGCCTTCTAGAAATTTAACCATTGCCTGACACTTCCCATGTCTTTCCTCATCGTATGCTGCCCATATGTTGCCTCCAATAAATATCATTCTTTGTAGCACTTAAACCAACAGACTACCACAACCTCAAAACTCTCTGAAGATCATTTTCCTCGAGCCGCCTACATTAGAAATGCTTATTCAATCCTGAAACACCGCACACCACGATCTCTGATAGCCGCTTCTTCAATACTACTTCACATTACTCTGGCCCAATGCAACCAAAGAAACCATATTACCGGCGAACTTAACATATCCTATTCGATCAAAGACGACGATGCCACATCACATATGAAGATTCCACCTGACTTGAAAACACCGAGTCTCATTACTCTATCAACCCGAACCTGGTCATCTATAGTTCAATTGTCTTTCCTCCGCCGGAAATAAAATATCAAAATCTCGGAGTCACGCTCTGAGAAGACCTCTTTTCAAGTCATTAATTTCCCCGACATATGGGCAAGCGTCCTACCATCACATCAATACCGTGTGATAACCAACCATAACATCATAACAATCTGAGCATGGCCTCAAAGCTCTCAGAAACACAACTACTGAGCTGAAAAAACATAATATCCTTCCGCAGAGAAACGACAATAGCCCCAACCAACTACGCATGGAAAAACATCACGCACCATATCTGTAGTACAATTACAATTCCTCAAACTCTCTATTTATAGCAAGCGCTTCGCGGCGTGTAAGATTGAGTAAGAAGAAATGTAGGCATAAGCCTCAAAGGAATCAAACCGACAATAAGGGATCAAGAAGTGAAGTAATCCTAACAGCCCTGTAGCCTCTCGAAGATAAGTACAAACGTCTCCGTACCGATATGCAAGACTCTACTAGACTTACTCATGACTCGTGAGACCTAAGGGAACCTAGTGCTCTGATACCACGTTGTCACGACCAAACTTCCATTAAGGTCGTGATGGCGCCGAACACCACAGTCAGGCAAGCCAACACTCATCAATTAATTAAATTTTGATTTTAGTATTTTGAAAGGGTTACCTTCCATTTCATTATGTGAAAAGTCGATAAAGAAATGTACTGAGTAAATAACAAGGTTTTAACACTTCAATTAATGAATATGATCACGCTCAACTATGTCTTATAAAAGACTAAGCGGGCGTTGCAAATATAATCCGAGGTATTATGTCCAGAGTCGATCCCACAGGGAATTTACGTATCAATCAAGGCTTTAGAATAAGCAACTTTTACTCAATCAATTCTCTCAAGACTTTTTAATATAAATTGGTGATGTTTTACTAATTCTACTGACAATAATAATAACTAACAATTACTAACAATGTGTTGTAAACAATTATGATAAAGGTCTAAGGTTATGGTTTCCCCCGTTGGTGAACCTACTTCTCGGATATTTCATATAACTTGATTAATTATCTCTATCAATCATTAACACTCTATCTACCATAATTCTCTCTCAAGTAATTATGATAATTTACTAGACGCACTCTCTCAAGTTACGCTATCTAGATTGCATTACAGTTCACTTTAGATTGCACCCGAAGTACCGTTATCTGTAATCCAACTTCTAAACCCTCGGTTATGACTTTCGTCTATACTCTGGGAGTGCTGTTGTTCAAACAATTACCTAAATATGCACTCTCTCTCTCTCAAGTAGATACATACTAAATAGGCACAGCTAATTGATGGCCATTCAATTAATTACAACAAGAACGTAGTTGAACAAATAGAGATGAACAATCAACCAAACTATATTTAATATCACCATAAGTTTATCCCCCAACGGGTTCCACCAAAACCCTAGATTAAGAAAATTAGCTACTCATATTCATAAGAATCAATTCCAAAATAATTTGCATAATTGAACTACAAAATAATAGATAAGAGCTATAAAAATCAATGTTTGCTTCACTGAGTAGTAATCCACAGGTTTTTCTTCACTTCAATGTCTTCCTGCCCCTTCAAGTTGTGTTTTTAGGTCTATTTATATGTTTGGGATACACCCTAAATGTGTAGGAGACTTCTATTCCAGCCGGGAAACACTTAAAACTCTTTAAAACTCGGATTTGACCCGATCAGGGGCTAGGCGTTACAGGCCAAACGCCTGGATAACGCCTGGCCAAGGCTGGCATTTGGGCTCTAGCTCCTGGATAACGCCAGGCTAGGGCTGGCGTTTGGGCTCTGGCGCCTGGATAACGCCAGGCTTGGCCTGGCCTTAAGGCTTAAACGCCCGGCTATAGCCCGGTGCACTCCTTTTCGCCTCTTTAGCGTATTTTCGACGTATTTGCATCCATTTAGCTCGGCTTCCATCTCTAATTGACCTACACATGAAATAGACTCCATTATGCACATACAAAGTGTATTTTCATCATTAACGCACATAAAATGTAAGGCATATAACATGTTAAATCATGAAATCTAGCCACGCATCAATACCCCATACTTAAACATTTGCTCGTCCTCGAGCAATCAAACTACACTCATGTACACAACTTGTTAAGCAAATCCCTTAACACGTTATACCAAGAATTTTTAAAACATTTCAAGCACAGAGGCGTGACATCCTCGCCTCAATAGTCGACTCTCATATACCATGCTTTAATCACAATCCACTCACTACTCTAACTTAGAGGTCAACAACATTACCTTTCCTTCGTGAATCATGTTCCCTCACCAAATCAAAGAGCTAGTTCCACACACAATGAAATTTAAGAACACTTAGGAACTCAAGATAGAAAGAATTCACTCGCTCTCGGAAATAATATTCATATGCCACAAAAGATGCACCATAGGCTTGCCCATAGTGTACTACTCTACTAATCGAGCTCATTCAGTCTAGGATCAAGTAGGACTTTATTCGGTTGTAATGTAGGCTGCGGGACGGGTAGGCTATATTTGGATATAAGAGTGACTACACCTCCTTAAGCACATTAATACATAACTTTCACATTCAACCTCAAACTTATATTAAGCCAAACTCCACATTCACATCAATGTTATTACCCCATACTTCTTTAAGCACAATTACATTAAGAGTCACCACATATATTTTTCTTTCACAACAATACAACTGTTTATTTTATTTATTTAATTTTTTTTCTTTTATTTTTTCAAGTGACTCTTACTTTTTCAAAACAGTGCACCTTTCTCCTTATTTCAATTATTCCCCTCCAAAACCAACCTACCACCCCACTCTTTAACTTTTCCATATTTCATCACTTTTTCAGTGCTTACGAGAGGTGACAAGGTTCAAATATATGATCGATTCAAACAAAGGGGTATGTCTTGTAATGTGGTTGTCAAAGAAACAGGATTATAGGCTCAACGGGATTAACCACGATACATAAAAATTAGGTGGGTAAAATATATATAGCTAGCTCAACAAAGAAATGCCTATATCACTTCCAAGACTGAACAAACTTCTATTTCGCTTTTCACACACACGGGGCAAGTTCTAGACATCAAATGCAATGAACAGAATAACATACAAACCTCACA